>CAJDSM010024059.1:17873-32848 GCA_903981925.1 Ostrea lurida | reverse complement strand
CCCCCTAATGTGGACTTGGGCACGGTGTACACGTAATTTTCAAGGAGAAAGTATCTGCAGAAGGGCATTTTCAGACATTACGTTATTCTAGAAAAAATGTAACACGCATAAACTAGAATTGGTCTTGGCGCGGGACTGAATACCCCCCGCGGGGCACACTTCATAATGAACACAATAGATTTTCTCAGACTAAACAGAAGTTGTCTAATCATGGGTATATAGTATATCATTGTATAGGAGGAGTTGTGGACAACGCACATTGGTGAAAAATGCCTTAGTCCAAACATTCATATCTTGTACATAAATTGTCCAAAACAAAATTCCTGACAATATGCACATCTCCTTTATGTAATGTAACACTCCACAAAGTTTCATAAAAATCCAGCAAGTCGTTTAGGAGGAGTTGCAGACAACGCACTGATGCATAGGTATATTGGTGAAAAATGCCTAATCCAAACGTTCATATCTTCTTACATAAATTGTCCAAAACAAAATTCCAGACAATATGCACATCTCCATTATGTATTCAACACTCCAAAAAGTTTCATAAAAATCCTGCAAGTCGTTTAGGAGGAGTTGCGGACAACATAATTCAGACAGACAGACAGGCAGTGTGAAACCTATATACTCCCCCAAACTTCGTTTGCGGGGGGTATAATAAGCGTTATGTCACCCCACGTGATCGTGGGAGCAAGAGAAAAACCTAGCCCATGCTTTGGAATTCAAAGAAATCGAAAATGGTCTCAACTAACTAAACCTTTATGCAAATGAATTCAGCACTCCTCAACCTGAAGCAACACGAGGCAGCGATGGGATTCCACTGATTTACCTTCGAAGCATCCAATAAATAGAAAGCTATTTAGAGGTATAAGCCTGTGATTAATCTAATTTTGGGCCTTGAACAATTTCGTCTTTTGAAGTCTCGTTGAAGTACCTACCCCACACATGAAGATCAGCACGCCCATAGAGGATGTCTGTCAAAGACCAGTGCGAATGCCTCCGAAGATCACAGACGCAAGGAACGAGGAGAAATTGTTTGCAATCAGATTTTAAGATCACACTAAAGCAACAAAAAAGGCGCAAAGCCATTACAAGAAATGTATTAAAGAATCAATGGAGAAAATGGAAATGTGGCAAAGCTGAGAAATGGGGGAAAAAAAGTTCATTACACATTTGACTTTACGCAACACTTCCAGCTTGCCTACCACGCCAAACAAATGGGTCCAACATACTTTACCCACATTCGTAGAGTCCAGCTCTGTGTTCGTATTGATTGATCAGCCATGCAGTTGAACTTTGTAGATGAAGATTAAAAGAATAGTATTTGGTTTGAATTTAGAAAAAAAGTGATAATAAATATTGGCATTTTACAAACACGCATCATTGCAATTTGAGAGCTAAATATCCATGTGGCACTACTTTGCTTACAATACTTCACATTTCGCAGGACAAGATGGCAGTTTCACCAATGGATCAAATGCTGTAATCAGCATCGTGATGTTGGATTATTCACTTATTTGAAGTCTTCTACGCTTCATGTAGATAACTGCAGTGGGAAATGGATAGTCCGATCTCATAGGGTTTGATAGTCATTTAAAAATTCAACATAATTTTGTTGGCAGGTCAAAACAAAAAACCATTATACTTTGGCATACCTTTGCTGGAGGGTTTCAATGGGACTTCATCAAACATTCGTCCTTAAAATGCAAATTCAAGGACACATCAGGTAATAAATTTCTATTAATAATATTATGTTTTATTTTGTTATGTATATGTTTTGTGGATAGCCGTTTGGGGCACATTGAAACATTAGAAGTCGTGTTGATGCATTTAGTCTAATGGCTGACGTCATTTAAAAGGCAGAAGCAAGCATTGTTGCTATTCCTTATCAACAAAACGGGAAGACTAAATTGGAAATGGCGAGACTTGAAGCAGTTTCTGTCCTGCGATTTTTAAGCCGTGCGAAAGATACGGAAATACCACCACTTCCGATTTTCCATTAAATACCTAGGATACGCTTATCATAAAGAGAACGTTGGCTCCCAGGAAACAAAGGTGTCCATTCTTAAGCATGCGATCACCAACCCTCACGCAATACGAATACTAACACCACTTGGACTGTCTAAAGACTTGTATATAGCCGTCCGCCAGTACATCAGGAGGAAGTGTGTCCACCTCTATCTAAGGAACGAAACACGCAATAAAAGTCTGATACAACCCGTAAAAAATCTGTATGACCGAAAGTGAGCTGCGCAAAACGGGAAACATATATACATCGTACGTGTTGATGAATGTAACCAATCAAAAGATCGAATAGATATGTCGCAAATATTAAATAGATAGAACAAAAAAAAAATAATCGATGCAGTACTTATTGAGTTTGAAATATTTTTCAATGTTTACATTACACATAATCTGAGAATATGGTCCTTTGAAAAAGCTGCGTTTTTCTTATTGAAGGCCGCGTTTTCCGCATCTGCGGTTTCGGCGCTAAATTGAATGGAATAATCCGAATAGCGGTTGTCAAAATTAAAAGCTGTCTTTAAATTATAATATTATAAGATGTTCAAATACAAAAATATAATATGACGATGTACATGTCACTAACAAATGTTTTCAGTATAGTTCTTGCTCCTGATATAACCGAAAGCTTTTTTATATATATTACAGGTGGGTTATGGAGCATGACTTAAAGAACAAAATTAGCATATCAATTTACATAGGACCTGTAAGTCAAGTAATTTTATCATATGTCAAGATTAGATGATTAATTTGTAAAACGTCCACACCGATTACTAACACAACACAGTACTCTGAAGTTGATATTAAAGCAATGCACTCGAGGAGTTGCGCCTACATATGACAATAGCATTCTTTTGTAGTTTCGGCAATCCAGGTCTTCCAACAAGTCAGTTGGAATTCCAAATGGGCACTAATTGTGCTCCTCTATTAGCTGACCTTATTTTTTATATTCTTATGAAGCAGAATTCATGTCAAAAGATGCTACATGAATATAATAATATTTCTCTAGCGGTGTGCTCTTTAATCAACATTTTTCGATATATTGACGATGTTTTATTCTATCAATAATAAGATTTTCATTCATATGTCGAATTCAATATATCCCAAACGAAACTAGAAATAAAGGAAAGTCCACAGAGTCTTCCATGTCTGCTTCGTCTTGGATATTTTTTGAACATTGACCATTACGGTAAAATGGCGAAGTAACAAAGTATGAAATCGGTAATCATCAGTCGCAAAAACACATACAAAATCCGAGTGTAGGGCAACACGGAACCTTCGAATCGAAAAGCGAAAGGCAGGATCAGGTGTCATGGAGGAGTAAGCATCCTCTGCTGACCGGTCACACCCGCCGTGAGCCTGTAGTCGAAACAAAGTAAACGGGGTTACCCGTCGTTCAAAATCTAGTATGAAAATGACAGTCTAACAAAATGGTAATGAAACAAATCAGTCAACCATATGACTTAGTGGATACTTTGTAATTCGCAAACAAGGTCATTATCGCGACGAGAATTTGCGAAATGATGAACTTTTAAACGAGATTCGTTTTATAACCCTGCAACACAAACTTTTTTGGTTAGTTAGTTGGCCTCGCTTTAAAAAATCTCATACCGGCAAACTAACTACTCAAACTTTAATGACAAACAGGACGATTTCAGCTTCTCCATCGTCACTTCCCATATTTATGTAGCAATATTCCATCATCACCTGCATTTATGGTGTGTATGTCTGCTCAACTTATTCGATACGCAAGAGAGCATGTTCTGCGTATGATTCAGTTTTTGAATCGAGGCAAGCTATTAACAGACAAGTTGTTTCAGGGGTTTCAAACAGTCACGTTTTAAGGGACAGCATTTCGTAAATTCTATGGTCGTTATAACAAATAGTTTTACAATATGGACCTATCATTAGTCCAAATGCTTGTCTGATCGTGTTTTCATAGGCCAAGAGTTAAGCCCGTTGTTCACATCACTGATTTGACTCGGAATGTTCCGTACCTGATCAGACTATGGCTCAAAGGCGGGTACATCGAATACAGTTGGAGAGACACACCACACCGTATGCAGGTGATGATGGATATTTAAAAAAACGGAGGTCCCGTGTCGCAAAATGTGTGGCACGCAGAGAACCCTGCCTGCTAAAAGCCATGAGTGCTAAGCAATTGTCTAAATTACTTTTTTCGTGCCACACCTGCTGTGTACAACGGGACCTCGATTCTTTCCGGTCATCTCCGAATGACCGCCCCATTCAGTCGCCTCTTACGACGACGCAAGGGGGATGCTTGGGGGACCTATTCTAACCCGGACCCCCACGGGTCAATCATTAAAGGGGCTTTCCCCTCGTAAATAATAGGGGATTAACTAAATGTATGGTAGGTCAGGAGATTGTTCTGTTGCATGTCTCATAATATTAGAAGTAAAGAATTGGTGATTTAGACTAGCATTATTCAGAGAATAAAAGTTACACATTATAATTGTAATCTTAGTTAATTGGCGCATGTTGCTTGTCAGGCAAAAATCTTAATGTTTTTAACGGTCCCAACTCGAGAATGGAGACGTCCCACCATTGCCGGTGAAGGCCGTGCTCGGCGTATTACAGCATTTGGGCAGGGAGAAGTCTTTATCGTGCCCTCGGGATCGTGCCACACCTGCTGGACACGGGACCTCGGTTTTTTTCCGGTCCCATCCGAATGACCGCCCCCGTTCAGTCGCCTCTTACGACACGCAAGGAGAATGCTGGAAACCTATTCAAACCCGGGCCACCCACGGGTCGGGATTAATACTATTACCATACACAACTGCGAATTTCAGAAATCGATTGGTGAGTAGCAGACGTGCCAATATGTATGAAAGAGAGCGCAATCATGATCAGGCTGCTTGTTGAATGATATGTACTCCCGACAATATCTGTAAAAGCGTGACTTCTTCAGAAAGATTGACATCATTTTTCTCTTCCCAAACACAAAATATAAAATGGACTTATCACTGATCACTTATATAATGCATGAACATGTTTAAACTTAGCAACAAAATAACAACGACCTGGAAATGAATTGTTACATGTATACTGTATAGCATAACTTTGTATTTCTGTATGCTGCAGGGTTATAACGAATCTCGTTTAAATCATCATTTCGAAATTCTTACGGTCGCTATTAACGACCTTGTTTGCGATTAAAATTCATCACTAAGTCATATGTTGACTGATTTGTTTCAAATAACCCTTTGTTAGACTGTTCAATTTTCCTACTAGAATTTGACTACGGGTTAATCCCCGTTTACTTTATTTCGACTAGGCCTCACGGCGGGTGTGACCGGTCAGCAGAGGATGCTTAACTCTCCATGGCACCTTGATCTACCTTCGCTTTTGTCGAGGTCTCGTTGTTGGCCCTACACACTCGATTTTGTATATGTTTTTTTGGATTATGAATTACGTTTGGACACAATGTTCTTCGGCCTTTTTGATCACAGAATGTCATGATATAAACTTAGAATCTATTTAACACTATGCAATAGTGGGAATAACATGAACATCTATTATGATACCTAGGATAAACCCATAAAAAGCTAAAAATTAGCTTAATTCCAATGGGTCTTAATATATTGAATGAACAGTGCACAGAAACAATGCATAATACAATACTAGTATAAACATGGAAATAGTTGCATAATGCATTAAGAATGACTGTTTTCGGACATAGACTAAGACTAGGATTTTTTTTTTATATACCCCGTGCCCAAGTCCACATTAAGGGGGTCGGAGCGGGTGCACACCGTGGGGTACGGAGTTTTGACAGCGAGAAAAACGGAGATAAATTGACCTGAATAGCTTCGATAACAGCAAATTAATAGTTAATAGTTTCAAATTTGTATGTACCAACGGAAACAGTGATCTCCGCTCTTACTTTTACTCGTTTCACACCTCGCAATTCGGTTCAGAAGTGCATGAACCTTCACATATTTGACAACATAATGTCGGCGAGCAGAATTAACTCCGCTTATGGATGAAAATCCGATGTTTCTGGACATTTTGCGGTAGCCTGGCGTTCCATGATTAATATTTATTAAACATATTAAGTTTAGCACCAGACACAGTCGTTTTTGGATGAAATTTTCGCTTTCTAATAAAACGCAAACTTTGTTTTTAGTAATGTGCCACGCGGGGTGAGGAGTATGGTGGGATGAGGGGGTAGGGAGAACTTTGTATAATCTAATATCATATCTACCAATAACAGTATGACATTTAACTTCGGACATGAACAAAGTCAGACGTTTTGCTACCCTGATACAGAAACAAATTCCTCGTGGTATCTGGTGGGATTGTTTTGCCAAGTATCTTCTAAGTTCAAGCTAAAGTTACTCACAACTTGTACAATAAGAGATATAAAGCTCCTATAAGAATAAAAATCCTGTAAGAAAGAGTGGGGGATTTTTTTATCTATATCAAAGACCCCTTCATTATCGTATATTGGAGAAGAAATCCTATAGGGAAAAACTCCAAATTGATTTTTTCAATAGATATTAATCCTATAGAAAAATGAAATTGAATTAAAATGTCCCATAAATATATATAGTCCTCACTATCTAAATAATAATATTTGAAATTGCGATTTATCCTATGTTGTCCTGCTATAAAAAAGGGTAAGTTATCCTTTGATTTTTATTTGGGACCATCTAATATCTTAATATCATTTTCTATAGGATTAATTATCCTATTGGAAAATCATAGGAGTTTTTCTCTGTATTAGGATTACCTAATTAAAATAAAATCATTGGATGTTTTATTTAATTTTAGGTAGAGTGGTCCATTTAATATTTGTATCACTGGCCTGGTGGTATCTTACTCCATGATAGGGCTTTCGTTAACGTCCCTTTAGTTAGAACCCGATCGGTTTACGTCCCTTATATATCACTTCTAGCATGCTGGAGTGTGATACAATGTGTCTATACTATATTTTATATAAAAACTTAACGGGAGTGAAATTTTCTAGCCGATTTACGAACTGAGCCGAATAATAGTCGGATAATTAATGTATAATGAGTAGGTTGATGCGTGCCATTTCCCTATGAAATTTCTATAGCAAATTTATTTTAATTAGCTTAGGGTTGATAAGTTAATTGATAAATACCCTT
The DNA here is from genome assembly GCA_903981925.1 of Ostrea lurida. NCBI lineage: Eukaryota > Metazoa > Mollusca > Bivalvia > Ostreida > Ostreidae > Ostrea > Ostrea lurida. The sequence continues at coordinate 25,694 of CAJDSM010024059.1, read as the reverse complement.
GATTGCAACTTGCGAGTTTTGTTCCGCACTCTATAATTTCTTAAGAAATGCGCGAAGCCACGGCCCAAAAAGACAACAATTGCAGGGGCGGATCCTGGAATACGGGTATTTGATTTTTACATTTATTTAGCAAATTAATTTTAACGGAGGGGGGATCCGAACCCTGGACCTCCCATTCTGGATCCGCCCGACTGAATTGTACACGTATAAACAAATATCAAAACTCAACTTTTATACCAAAAGAAAATTATAGAAAGATAAATTCCATGCTGCATTACGTGACCTACATGTATATATTTGTGTTCTCCCAACATAAATTATGGATTCTGAAGCGGTTGGTGATTTTTGAACTTCGTTGCTCTGTGTAATACTGATATATCAGTGGAGCCTGGCATTGCCGAATCATAATAGGGATAAAGGTGCACCCCGTTGAACGTATACTTGAAATGTTGTTACTTATATATAGTAGAAAAAAAATTAAAGCATTATACATGGAAACTGCTAAAAAACCCTTCCGAACGGCAGGCTGCAATGCATATGCGGCGACATATTTTAATTTTGTCTCCACAACATCAGGTGTCGGATCCGGATTTGTCGAAAGTTGGAGGGGAGAGGTTACTAAAATAGCTTAAAGTTTGTGGTGAATGCCCCTGGAAAAGCTCCTGGGTTGTAGGGCTTTTTAGAGGTTTAGGGATTGATTTAGCTACACTTAATCATACATTATCAGTAATTGCAATGCGCAGTAGGCGTAGAACTGTTTTTGAAAGGGGTGACTTCCTAAACATGTGACCAAGCCAAAAAAAGGCACATAGTCACTTATCTATTTTGATTGGGGGGGGGGGGGCAGACTTCTTAAATGTGCAAACAAAAAATAAGGAAAAAATGCACATAAATAGACACTGTTCTTAACTACTAGACTAGTATTCATTATAGCTTGGAAAAATATTGAACAAAAAGTAGGGGGGGGGGGGATAACAAACTTTCATACTTTTGTCACCCCCCCCTTTCAAAGTGGGGCAAAATTCCCCATTGGCTCCTACGGTCCATGAGGTAATGGACCAAGAAAAGTGGGGGGGGGGGGTATATTCGCCTATGCACATAATATAAGTACTGAAGCGGTGGTGAAGAAAATATCAATTCGGATGAATTATGGGCTAGATTTGTAAAATAATGTGTCAATGACAACTTCTAACTAAAATCAAATAAAACATTGGTAGATATAATTATACATAATTATTCAATTTCAAAAATGACTCCCTACCCCCTCATCCCACAAACTCCTCCACCCCGCGTGGCACAATACTAAAAACAAAGTTTTGTCGTTTATTTGATAGCGAAATTCATCCAAAAACGAACTGTTGTCTGGTGTAACTAACGTTTATATAAGAATCATAGAAGTCAGGCTATCGCAAAATATTAGAATATCGGATTTTTTTTCATCCAATAACGCGAGTAAATCTGCTCGCCGACATAGTGTTGTCAAATATTGTTGAAGTGTTTCATGCACTTCTGAAACCGAATTGCGAGTGTGAAAGAGTAAAGTATAGAGAGAGATCACTGTGTTCCGTGTACATACAAATTTGACAAACTATTAACTTAATTGTGTAATCGCGAAGCTAATCAGGTCAACTTATCTCCGTTTTCCTCGCTTCAAACTCCGTACCCCGTGTTGCACCGCCTCCGTACCCCCTAATGTGGAACTTGGGCACGGTGTATACGCCCGTCGAAGACGGACGTATATGGTCCACTGTATAGCGTCGTCCGTCTGTTGGCTTTGTGGCTGAACCTAAAGCTACAGGATCTTACAAACTTAGTAAATTGATCACCATGATGGGAGAGAAAGATGCCTTTATGTTTTTCAAGATCAAAGGTCAAAGGTAGTAGTATCACTTAGTAGGAAAACGTTGTTAGGCGGGATACAGACCGACCGACTCCAGGATCATACAACTTGGTACAAATTGATATCATGATGAGAAGGACGATGCCTATTGTTTTTCAAAGTCCAAAATCGTTGTGTCCTTAAAATAGGAAAACGTAGGCAGGATAGACGCTGAACCGTAAGCTTCAGGAATCCTTACATACTTGGTACAATTGATCAACCAAGGATTATAAGGAAACGCCTATTTTTTCAAGGTGTATGGGTCAAGGTCGTAGTGATACAATTGATCAACCATGATTGAAGGAAGATGCTATTGTTTTTTAAAAGGTCAAGATCAAGCTGTTTTTTTTAAGAAAAACCTTGTAAGCATAACAGATATCAAACCCTGTATTGGGCTAGGACCAAATCAGACTTGGTACCTATGCATCTTATGCAAGTGAAGGATGCATTTTGTTTCTCCACATTAGCATGATATAATGAATTAGCATTTTGTTTCTCAATTAGCATGATAATGATTAGCATTTAAAGGACAGTAACTAACTGGCTGAAATATGAACCCCACTGGAATTTGTACGGGCGTATTATGCCACCTTGGCGTTGCTCTTGTTAAATATGGTCATGTATTTGTAGCATCATAGGATGAACGATGTTCGGCAGTACATTGAAAAATCTTGCGTTGATCGTTGTAACATGCGATATGATGTGATGACAAAACGCTCAAGTGAAGATATATAATAAAACAGTGATTAATCTCATAAATACTATAGAGACTACAAATTTGAGAGTACAGCAAACACAAAACCCTGGAAACACAGACCTGGGATCATATCTATATAAAGGGCATCGAAGCTGGATGGATTACGATAGACTTGCCTATAATTTTAAGTTTCCGTACATAACCTGTGATATTTACATGGTACGTGTCTTCAACCCGTGGGGGTCCGGGTTAGAATAGCTCCCCAGCATCCCCTTGCATGTCGTAAGAGGCGACTGAATGGGGAGGTCATTCGGATGAGACCGGAAAAACCGAGGCCCCGTGTCACAGCAGGTGTGGCAAGATCAAAATCCCTCACTGCTCAAAGATCCTGAGTGCCGAGCACAGGCCTAAATTTTGCAGCCCTTCACCGACAGTGGTAGTGAAATATTCTTGAGTGTGACGTAAAACAAGAAACAATCAATCAATCTGTTGCTCTCTTCCCGTGGGGATTCGGGCTAGAATAGGTCCATAGTACCCCTTGCTTGTATTAAGAGGCGACTAAACGGGGTGGTTCTTCGGATGAGACTGCAAAAACCGAGGTCCCGTGTCACAGAAAAGATCCCTCATGCAGCTCAAAGGCCCTGAGTGCCGAGCACAGGCCAAAATTTTGGAGCCCTTCACCGGCAATGGTGATGTCTCCATATGAGTGAAATATTCCCGAGTGGGACGTAAAACAATAATATATAATCAATCAACCTGACTGTGAGTGTCTTCTGTTGCCCTCTTCGGTACTTTCATTACTGATGGGACGTTAAAGGGTGCCCCAACCCCCCTTGGCACGCAAAAGATGGCTCTCCTGATGTTCGAAAAACTGGGCCATGACATATCATAGAAACTTCAACACTCAAAACCGAACATATATCAGATAACCGATTTATTTCCAAAACGCCGTAAAACATTAGTCAATCGATCAATTTACACAAAGAGACGAGTATTTTATTAAGTCGCTCGTACCTAGCTACTAGCTACATTTACGACCTTTAAATCTTTCAACACTTCGGAGTAATAAATTCTGTTGTCCAAAGTTACTCTAATTGGGATATATTAATTGCTACAATACATTTTTCATTAGGCGATCATTAGACGAGTTTTGAAATCCCCTTGATGGTATCACTTGCAGATATTTGAGCCTAAATGAAAAAATAAAGAACTAACAGTGATCAATCTCATAAATAACGTATTATGAAAGAGATGATATATGTATAAGAGAGAGAGAGAGGGTTCAGTTCGGTCTTGCCAGTCCTGAGTCGTTGACAGGTCTGTCAAACTGAACCCAGCGGTCCTGTGTCACAGTTAGCGTAACTACATGGAATAAAAAACCTTTCACTACTTTACCATCGGTCACGGTGACCATGTGGTTAGAACGTTCGCTTCGTGACGAAGATTCAATTCGGTCGAAGGTTCGAACCCCACATGTACCCTGTGTCAAAGCCAAAACGTAAAAGGTAACAACTGTCCCTTAGCCAAACAAACGAGAGTCGTAGATTTTTCCAACCAGATTTTAACAAAAGTATCGGAAACAGTATTGTATGATATTGATTAGCATGCATGGCAAAATCTCACGAGTTGTAGAACTTTACCTGAGGTAGTACAATGTATATGCCACCATCAAGCAGCAACTGATTCTCATTGTTATATTTCCAAAGTTCAACTATCGGTTAAAATATCGGATGATTGATCAAGATATTGGGTTTCAAGGCGGGTGTGGCCGCTCGACAGGACATGCTTCCTACTCGCCTGATCCTTCCTCTGGTGTCCCAGAAGGTCGTGTTTGCCGTATTCTTTATAGGATTATTAGATGATTTGCATCTGATTTAAATTTGAAACGCTTATAACACCAATTAACAAATTGATGTGTTTGCAAACTCCATCTAAGACATTTTAGAATTTACAAAATATTGGACAGAAAACATCAATTTTTTAAAAATAGTATGTGCGATGGAGTTGACTAAAAAGAACTTGAAACGTTATTTTAAGTAATTAGTGTTAAAATATAAACACAAAGAATGCAGTTGGATCAATAGCTATTTTATTTAAAAATACACCGTGCATTTTAGTGGTAAAAAAAGGGGGGGGCACGTTATATCTCGCACTTGCTCGCGAGATATGTTCATTTTCTTACCAATGACGCACAAGAGTCCTCTTTACTTAGCGCGATAACTCTGACGAGATGGCAATAAGAAATATTCAAAGTTCTGTTACGCAAAGGATAAATGTTCCTTTGTATTAGAGAGCAGTTACCATGCTATCAGAACTCGAATGTATTCCCCTTGTAAGCTACAGAGATGTCTGCTCTCAGGAGACGATGATGACAAAATTCTGCAAACTCCTTACAACCCAATCATCCCCGAAAGCACATTAGAATTAAAGGATTACAAGCTGCCATTGTTAACTACATCACAATTAGAATAAATGCTTGCATGTGTTTTGTAAGGTCCTTTTTGCAAAATTACACAATACTATTCAGATCGCGTTTCAAAAATATCATAACATTTGTCTAATGATATTTGTTTATTTGTGGAGTCCACAACTAAATGCCCATTTTGAAGTAGCACCGCGCCTGTTTTTTTGTGACCACGGTGGCACGCTTCTTTTTTTAGAACGTACAACGCAACTACAGCATCCGAGCGATATTATTTCATATGCCACATAAGCGAAATTTTAGAATGACATGTGATCTTATTTCACTTGAATATACATCGTGATTAAGAGTCATTTTATCGCCCAGTCATTTTAGTAACGATATAATGTGGCCATCTAGGTATATCAATTGTAAGCAGAATCGCAGCGCTTACCTCTTCAAACGGAGGTCCCGTGTTCGGCAGTATGTGCATGTGGTGTGCCACGCAAAAGAAACCTCTCTGTCTAAAGCCACGAGTGCTAAGCATTAGGTCTAATTTGCTGTCACTTCACCGGCTAATGGTGTCGTCTCTAATATGAGTGAAATATTCCGACGGACGAAAACAACAAATAATCATATCAGGGGTAATTCTCTTGCGCACATGCGCAGAGAAGTTGTATGAATCCCCCTTCATTACATCATTCACGAGAAAAGCAGGCGGAGCCGCAATTAATTTTGTTCATTTTATTACGCAATTAGGATGGTTCTCATTTTATAGGAAATTGCTGCAAATGTTTAGTTTATTGGTTTGAGGGCACAGTAAACTTATATCATTTTCCTACAACCGAAAAAAAAAAAAGTATTATGGCAGTTGGAATATCTTTAATTAATTTAAGTATACATGGTAGGATTAACTTCTTTTTGAAAAATTTTTATAGATGTGTAAACTCTGGAATTTTACTCACAACTGAATAAGTAAAGTGCGAAGGCCACTTTTATGTCCAAGTTGTTGTAGTAAAATGTCCAGAGTTTACACATCGATAAATTCTTTTCAAAAAGAATGTTTAATTCTTATAACTTCAATTGGTTCACGTGTTTGAAAATAAAAAATTTGAATAGTTTCCGTGCGTTAGCGTTGTTTGTTTCATGCGCGTATTGTGACTCACGCTTTCGATTTATTGATTTGTAAATTAACTCGTTTCACATTTAATTATTCCAATCAAAACCATCGATATAAAGGGACATTGGAATTATATTGAAAATAGGATCTTCTGAAAAAGAAATTTGTGTATCCTGAAATTCATTATTGAAAGTTATTAATTAAAATGAAATATGATTTCCTGTTAAACAACTGCGCTCTTTATATGAAAAAGAAAGAGGGGGAAAAAAGTTCTCTGTAATAAACAAGATTTTAAAAGTATATATCAGAAAAGATCTTTTATAAATATATGACTTTTGTGCAGAATTGTAGTCTGCGGGAAAGCATTAGGATAGACCAAAGAACTTCAATAGAGTTTGCCAGTCCACACAAATTCAGCTATACGCGTGTTGGCACTGCATATTAAATATTGACTGTTTTGGCATATCCCAATAAAGTATTATCCCTTGCTGCTCAGATGTATCTTATTTTTGTTAGTTTCATTCATAATAGAAAACGGGAGGTCAGCTGTTGTGTTAAAAGCTTTAAATATTGCTTGTAGCTGTCCTTCAACGACTGTCGGGATTATTTGTAACATTGATCTACAGATTGCTTGACCATAAAGCAATGGTAAGTTAACATTTGTTCTATGTCTAGCCATCCGGTATCCCCCAGGGGACCCTACTGGACAGTAACCCTGTCAGGGCCTCTGGGATTATTTGTAACAATTAATCTACGGACTGCTTGAACATAAAGCAATAGTAAGTTAACTAGCAATCCGATATCCCCAGAGGCCCCTTAAGGACAGTTATTACTAAGTAAAACTTTCAGCATCTTCTCCTTACAGTTTGTTATTTATGTTTTGGAATAGACATACGAGAATGGTTCTTTTAGATGTGTACAGCTTACTATAGTACATGTATGTCACAAAACATACGAATTATATGAGGTTTTGTAATTTTAAGTCAAAATTCCCACAATACAACACGTGGCGTATCGATCATATACGGTTGGGGTCCACATAATAATATTGAATACTGCATGGAAGAGATTAATACAGCTGCTAAAAGATGACCTATTTTTATATTCTTACAAGACAGAATTTATTCAAAAGCTTCCACAGGGAGGAAAAAGTCTTTTAACCTATCAATGACGTTTTACCTGCATGTCATAGGATCAAATGCTGTCTGATGTGTTTCATAGCCGTTTATCATACACTGATTAGTTCGTCTACCTGATCAAGACAAGGGCTCGCGGCGGGTTTGTCCGGTCGACAGGGTATGCTTACTCCTCCTAGGCACTTGATCCCACCTCTGGTGTGTCCAGGGGTCCGTGTTTGCCAAACTTCTATTTGGGACATACGGAATTGATCACTATTCGTTATCTTTGCCTTTATATACTCTTGTGCTATATCCACTCATTAATTAAAGGGGCATGGACACGTTTTAACTAAAATGATGTTTAAAGTTTGTAGATTGCCATAAATATTATGGTTTACAATGCTTAACTAAAGTATTGCGTAATTGTCAGGAAAATTTTAAACGTCATCTGTTGACTTACAAGTGAGAATCAGCACTTATAATTCTTTGATTTTATTGTAAACAGAGACCCGGACCCATTGATGTATACTTACATACTATTGAAGTATGTTAATAAACGTTCATTTAAAGCAGATTGTTTTGTGCAAATTTAGAAGTCATTCTAAG
>CAJDSM010024057.1:7716-38848 GCA_903981925.1 Ostrea lurida | reverse complement strand
TTTTCATGTGGAGGAAATTGCCTAAGTATTCAAGTCTCTCTTGATTTTTTCCTTATGACTCAAGTCATTTCCCTTTCAAATGTATCCTGATGAGACAATTATCTTATAAATCATACATGGTATTAGGTAGGTCAATCACGGGTCAAATCAATTGAAATGCACATCGGCCTTTGAAACTGTAAACTTTGATGGTAAAAGACAATGTTTTGTCACCGAGGTTATTCCAAGGGCATTTTGTGTCTTTTATGAAGTGAAAATAAGTGTAACAGAAATTTCCAGCTTCTTCAAACCGTGACGTTGCAGACGACGTCACAATCGAATTGACGACGTCAAACAATAACAAAGCGAAAAATTCGGGTTGTGAAATAGAAAGTAAATCAAAATATGCCTTTAATAATCGTTGTTGATAAATAGAATCTTAAACCCGTGCTTATGGCATATGAAATTTATGAAATTCGTTACCGACTTAAATATTTCCCTCCCAAGGCTCGGGAAATATTAAATCCGGTAACTCATTTCATAAATTCCATATGCCATAAGCACTCATTCAAGATCCTCTATTTATTACATGTATATCCAGTAAATAAAATTCCTATACAAAACTATATTTCTATCATTCATAGAAATGAAAAGATGACAAGCCGACGCATATACTTGATTTTAATTTTTTTCAGAGATGATGCAGTCTCATTATGCTGTACTCCGTATGGAGAGGGAACTGGTCCAATACATGCTACACGCTTTGATTGTTATGGGGAGGAGAAAAGCCTCCATCAGTGTCGCCATAACGGATGGGCTCATCATTATTGTAGACACTCGAGTGACGTCTCTATCAACTGTTCAGCACAACAGAGTAAGGAAAAACTATGAAAGAGCTAAAGCTAATGCTAATTTGAAATATCTACAAAGAATAACAAACATTCAATGGAAAACTGCTCCAGATCTTTTATACTCTATAATTTATTAGCATCAATTTATCCATGAAATGTCGATATTCTAAGAAATAAAAATGTATCTTATAAATTAGAATTTCTTACAATTGTTATGTTTTTAATGATCTCCTGTCAGCATCCCGCCATCCCAACCCACAATATTGCGACACGATGCAAATTGTGTTTTTCAGACATTTCGATACGACTGTGGACGTCCAAGTCCACATGAAGGCAGGGTAGAAGTATATCACAATGGTGTTTGGGGACAGTCTGTGACGATTTGTGGGATGACAATAATGCAGCCGTTGTCTGTCGATCACTGGGATACCCTTGGTATATGTTTAGACTTAAATCGTCTTGTTAACTTGCCTAATGAGCTTGTCCAATTGATTATTTATTTTTTTTTGGTATTCCTAATGATCAAAATTGGCAGATATTTTGATGACATATTCTCTATTTACTGGCTACCACATGTACGCTTTCGTCGAAGGTCCGTGTTGCCCTGCGCTCGACTTTGTATGTGTTTTTGGACTATGATTGCGTTTCATACTTTGTTACTTTCGCCATTTTATATGTATATGACATTAGTTAGAACCTGAAAAAAACTTGATATCGTATTGATTGTAATTTAAAGGGAATCTGCAAAAAGCTCATGTTGTGCCAAGTATGGACAGGGATCAGGTGCAATACATCTGGATGACGTTCAATGCTCAGGAAATGAAACAGACATAAGACAATGCCAGCACTCTGGATGGGACGTCATAACTGTAGCCATCAGAAGAGATGCTTCTGTTCAAATGTATACCAGAGACTAGTACGTATAATGCACAATGTGATTCTGATTGTGCAAAGATGTACAGTTTGGTTTGCTATCAACACACAATTCCTATAATAATCATATAGAGGGTAATGGGAAGTATTAAATATTAGTTAATTTTCATCGTCAATGGTATTTCCCATATTTGTAGTATTGGAGTTTAGCAACAGGGTCAAAACAAATATGCCATCATCCAATGGTCGATTAGGAATTGTGTTAGCTATGAAATACGCAGCACAGTTACGGCTGAATTAAGGGGCTTGTCCTAATATCTACACACAGGATATGCATTATGATATCACACGAAACAACAGATAATTGAACACTTGTAATTTAGAATAATTAATGTTTATTTAATGCACGAAAATGTAGTACGACACAAAAACTTACATTAAACGGCTTTTTTGGTCGTGAGATATAATCAAAACATTGAATGCAATGCACTTGTCATTATGAAATCATTGTGATATACAATGCAGTATGATGCATTTCAGATCAACTGTTTTCGTCAAGGAAAAAATTAATTTAGATGTAAATGCAAATATGTTTATAAATATTCGAAAGTATATTAATTCGAGCACAAAGCTCTCCTTATGATTTCACTGAAATATTGGATATCTATCCTGTAGGAGATCATTGATGAAATCATAGAAAACATGTCTATCTTTATTTAAGTTTAGCTGACCGTTACGAAATTAAGCATATGAATAGGCGAAGTAAACACTGTGTTAAACGTAATCATAGTCCCAAAAACATATATACCAAATCGAATGTATCGGACCTCCGACAAAAGCGGAGGCAGGATCAGGTGCCATGGAAGAGTAAGATAAGATACAATATAGATAGGATTAAATATATTATTTTAACAATTGTTACTTAAAATTTGTAAAGGAATGCAACGTAATTAAAAACAACTATAGAGGTTGTCAATAAATTCATGAATAAAGTTAGAATATAAAATGGCGAACTAACAAAGTATGAAACGTAATCATAGTCCAAAAAAACACATACAAAATCGAGTGTAGGGCAACACGGACCTTCGACGAAAGCGAAGGCAGGATCAGGTCCATGGAGGAGTAAGCATCTCTGCTACCGGTCACACCCGCCGTGAACCTGTAGTCGAAACAAAGTAAACGGGGTTACCCGTCGTCAAATTAGTATGAAAATGACAGTCTAACAAATGGTAAAACAAATCAGTCAACATATGACTTAGTGATACTTTGTAATCGCAAACAAGGTCATTATAGCGACCGTAGAATTTGCGAAATGATGACTTAAACGAGATTCGTTATATACCCTGCACATCAACTTTTTGGTTAGTAGTTGCCTCGCTTTAAAAAATCATCATACGCATGGCATGCCCTGCGTATCGAATCAACTGAGAGACATACACACCGTAAGCAGGTGATAGTGGTACATTACTACACAAAAAAGGAAGTTGACAATTGCAAAGTCAAAGTCATCACGTTTATCATATAATGTAGTTGTCAGTCTGCCATTAGAGTCAATATTAAGTAAAATATCCAAATTGAAGCACATCTGTCAGATTCTGTGGTGTCCTTTATTTTCAAGTTCGTCAGGATATATCAAATGGACATAATTATGAAAATTATGATTGTTAATTGATAAGACATCGTCTATATACCTATAAGTAAGGTTGAAGGACACGGCAAGTTTTTTTGTTTTTATCCCGTACAGTTTCTTGAACAAATTCTGCTTCATATGAATATAAAATAAGTCTGCCAATAAGGGGGCACAATTAGTACCCATAGGAATACCAACAGATTGTTGGAAGACATGGTCTCCAAAGACTACATAAATATTATCATATAAGAAACCCAAGCATGCTTTAATATCTTCTTCAGAGTACTTGTTGTGGGCAATCAGAGTGGTTTCTGACAAAATATGTATCTTGTTTCCAATGACCAGAAACTTGTATTTTCGGGTGCCGTTTTTGTTCAAAAAGCAATTATCAATTATCTGAAAAAACCTAGATTTTAATTTATCGTGAGGAATTGTTGTATAAAGTGTGGAGAAATCATATGTTTTGATGCAGTCAATTTTAGAAAAATCTCGTGACTTGAAGTTTTCTATAAGCTCTTTAGAGTTTTGAGATCCACATCTGATTGACACACTTCTGGAATATGTAGTGGAACAGTATCTCTGAAGTGACTCTTTAACAAGCTGTTAGTAGTTTTGTTAGCAGTAAGGATAGAGGCTGGTAGAGCACTTACTGGAACCAGCGATGTATCTTTGTTTGTAAGGATTCTTATGCAATTTTGAATCCAGTAAAGGTATGGTAATTCAAATTGATCCTGATTCTTCGGAATATTGAAAGTATTCAAAACAGAAAGGTGATTTTGAAGAATTTCATCTTTAGTCAGATTGCTAGAGTATAAGTAGGATTCCCAGATGTTGAAGTAAACCCTAGTTCATTTAAAAGACAAGATAATTAGTGACTTTTACAAACAAAAGACAATGTTTGTTACTTGCTTTATCAGCTGGAACCAGTACAAAGTTTTCATGTAGTCTATGTAACTCATTTACCACTTTTGGCTTCTTAAGACAGAAGGGTAAATAGTACGCATTTTCCCCGCTAAATGGTTAATACGGGATTTTAATAATTTCCGAATACTTTTGATTATTCAGACAAAGTGTCAAGATCCTCTCCCTCAGATTTTGTCCAACGTCTGGCGTATTCTTCCACAGAATTCATAATAGTCATGAAATTATGTCGCCATTTAAATGAGCGAGGTTCCGGAATTTAGGACCTTTTGAAATGAGGGACTTAAGATCCTCATTTTGAAAAAAAAAGAGACAAGTTTTCTAGTTTGAATGAGCTTGGTGTATTTAAATCAAAATTTCTTCATAGACATTCAAACTCCGCTCATGTACATATCTTTTATAAGATGATAAATTGTATTTTCTTATCGCACTATGGTATCAAATTAAAATTCCCTGACAAGATATTACAACTTTTTGACAGATGGGGTAGAATTACTAAGAATAACTCTGAAAATTTCTTCCCTGAGGTTCACTCTTGGTATGGTGTAACATAGCCATATCATATTGCCTTCTGATGTCAAAATTGTTTGCAAGTATTTGATTGTAATTTTTGATAGGTGAGGTAATGTTAGCTTTAACTAGTTACAGAAAATTTACTTGTATACCATACAGAAGGGTCTTTGTACAGAAATGCAACAGAGTGTGAAATGCAGACCATAATTCTCTGGACCAATATGTGATTGAAATGAAGGTTAGATTGATCAAAGTTAACAATCTCTCTCTCTCTCTCTCTCTCTCTCTCTCTCTCTCTCTCTCTCTCTCTCTCTCTCTCTCTCTCTCTCTCAAAACCACATTTTACTACAAATATTTAATGGATTATTAAAACTTCAAATCAACGGATTACCTGAGATGTTGGAGTATTTTAATGAGTTCAGTTGACTGATGATTCGGGGATAGCTATTACCCTGAATTTACTAAATCTGTTAATAAATGGAGCATTAACAGTAAGCAAATAGTCCATTAAAGTTTTATTACATTTCATATCACTTTGAAATAAAATGTGCTGTAATGTATTTTTTTTTTTTTAAATAATCTTCAGCTGTATGCATATTTCCATCCCTGTTAACAATTTTTCTAATCACGTCTTTGTTGGGAAGTTACAGGTTTTTCATAGCAAATTTGGTTGTAAAGTGCATGAAATGTCCACTCTGTAATTTTGGGACCCCATGCTTTACAGGCGATTTAACAGGAATTTTGTGGTCCGTTTTGTATACAAAAACTCGGAAGAAAAAGTTTTAGAAAGCAGAAAGTCTAGTTATTGGTCACAGAGCAGTAGAGCATGATTATGAAGTTTTACCATGAAGTATCTTTGTTCTCAAAATAACACACTTGCCTCCATCTGTGTAAAATTAAGGGTATCAGGTGAATAATAATTTGTTTGTATTTAGGGGTATCAGTGTTTATGGGTAGCAGAAATCAGAGTAAGAAATTGCAGATGTATTATTAATATTGTGACTTTGCTTTCTTTTTGTCCCGGGAATTATCAGATTTTACAATCTCTATTTGGGGAAATAAAAGTGGCTGATTTTTCTTTCTCAGTTTTGATGGTCATTATCCCACACCCAAAATGTGATTGGGTTTCAGCATGTTTTCCCTACTATAGCACATGTCCATGTGGTAGGTATACTGACATTCTAGTTTCTGGAATTGCAAGGCTTTGTTAAGTGTGTGTGTTGTTGTTTTAAACAGCATGATATGCAGCTTTCATTGAGTATTGATTTATTGTTTTGAATGGTATCTGGATATCATTTTATTTTATTTTAAGTGATTACCTAGAGCCGATTCTCATTAGTTAAAACACCTTTTAATAATGGAGGTGATTTTTCCATTATGCACCTGAACAACAATTAAAGTCAAATGAACATTATTTTGTTGTAATATAAAATCAAATGATAAGAAATAAATCTTATATTTTTTGGGGTGATATGCAGGTTATCAACGAGATTTTAGACAGTAAAACTTTGCACATTGATGCAGTTTTACCGTCTGAAATTCTATGATACCTGCATCACCTGAAAAAATGTAAGATTCATTTCTTATTTCTTAAGATTTAGATAAATTTGGGATGATGAACTACCGATATCAGAAAGTGAATTTCCTTTATCTCTATGGATAAATTGTTTTCCATATGAAGTAATGATAGCAAAGAAAACCATCACTACTGATTGCAGTAACACCATGCTTGGTAGCCCAGTCCAATCTCATTTCAAAGTAATGATAATTATTTTTATAGGACCAAGTGGCTTTGTTCTGTTCATTACAATAAATATAAACTCTTTTAAAAATCAGGAGAATTTCAGTAACAATCTTGATAGAGCTGAACTTCATTTGATAACTTGAGCCTTGGCAACATGTNTGTTCATTACAATAAATATAAACTCTTTTAATAATCATGAGGATTTCAGTAACAATCTTGATAAGAGCTGAACTTCATTTGATAACTTGAGTCTTGGCAACATGGATGGAGTTCAATGACAAATGTCTCTTTCAAATTAGAATGAGATATAGGAGTGTTCTTCAGTGTTCTGTAAGAGATAAATGAGACTTAAATGAAGTATCTTCTGCTGTTTAGATATCAGATGATTTCTCCATGGATCACGGTCGCCTTCTATCAGACCAATGTCTAGCCATTATGTTGCTGTTTGGCCTCTTCTTGCTTTTTTTTGGATGATGTGTTGCAGGAATAACAATGTCCTTCCATAGAATTTCAAATTAATTGTGATAAAGATCTCGGATTTTTAAAAAGAAACTTTATATGGTGTATGGTACAACTGCAATATATTATAATGAAAAGATATTTGTCACAAGTTCACTGTTGTGGACTGTTTACGTTGAAAACTTTGCTGATGATTACATTTCGGGTGGAGAAAATATGGGTTTTTGTTGTTGTTGTTTTTTATACATGTATGTGAATTATTTTATACTGATTTGATATTTCCAGGTTAGAACATTTTCTTTGAACTGAAGTGATGAGAAAGAAAAATGAATGTTTATCTTGCTGAAAACTTGAAGTTCTGGAGGGAGTTTTAGTTTTGTATTAAAACCCAGTAATATATAATGTACAAATAATCATCAGAGCCTCTTTCACAATTCACTGCTTTCCAAAAGTTTATTCAAGTTTAAAAGATAAAAACAGTGTCCATGGCACTCTGATGCGAGTCTCGCTCTTATTCACTGGAATAAAGAGAGATTTTAAAAAAATCTTTTTAAATGCAATATGAATTAGGCCCACTTCAAATCTTATGTCAACTTTCCTCATTAAGAAGTATCACCAAAATCTCGCGCAATAGTTGATCAACGATTTAAAATCCAGTATATTGACAAATAAATGATACCAAGTATAATGAGCCAATGCAAATCTTCACGCCCCCTGGGGAAATTGACTTTCTTTTTATGGTTTATACAGGATTCCATCTAATTATGGGTATTGCTTCATTTAGAGGTATTTGGAGATCTTTGATAAACATGAAATTTGAATTTACATGATGATGTTGATAGGCTTTTTGAATTTCTGTACAACGAGCTTAGTCCAGAGTGACATCAGAAATAAACAGCAGTTAATAGCGCTGAAATTGTCGGGAATTTCGATATAAGTCATACAGGTACGTGGAAACATTAAGTAGGAGACAGCGACACAGACACCTTTGTGAATATTTCGATAACAATGATTGTTTTCTATAAAGGAGCTAAAAATTGATGGCAAATGTCATACAGTAATGATCCTGGAGTCTAGAAATGTTGCAGACGTCTCATCCAACAAATTTGATGCCCTGGCCTTTAGGCCTTTTGAGCCATATATTTTCTAAAGCCAAAGTTTGAAATCTGAAACAGCATGTATCAACAGTAGTACCCTGAAATTTGACCACAAAAGATCAAAAAGATAAATCTTTTCTGATCTGGTAAAATTTATATCTGTGAAATTGCTGTGCCATAAAAAAAAAATTAGCAGAAAGCTTTAAAACCAGTGACATAAATACTGGTAGATATTTTGTGAGTTAAAGATTCCCAATTTTTCTTTTACTGCGCAGTCCAAAGGGGTCAGGACTTGAAATCATATATGTATTTATTATGTGTTGCATGTATTGTGGGCAGTGATAATGGAGGTGGCTTGTTCATGGCAGGCCAATTAACGAGGTCAGTTTTTATCAGTTTACACATTACATATGAAACTTGCATTGGTAAAATCGTGCAGATCAATTACATAGTAGTTCTCAAAAATTTTTGCAGTGGTACATACATATATTTTTCATTCAAAGAACCATATTAAGGAAAACTGAATGAGGTTAAGAAATGTTTGATAGTGTCAGTCATTGCACTACATACTGCCTTTCATCAAGTTCATATAGTTACATCTGTGTCGCACAACAAACACTCTTATAACGGCATCATTGTCTGTCCCAATCCCACAGGTTTGTGGAACACCCTTATTGAAAGACATTTTACATTCATTTAAATAAATTGGTTTCATTGATTTGTTTGTAGAGGAATTTTGAAGTGCTGTTTTTTGGTTTAAATTAGTTCTGATGTCTTTTTGACATGTGTGTGTTATTTACTTTTGGGCCGGTCTGGAGGATTCCTGGAGATTCTTTCTCGCTTTCTCCTGTTCAGGTATAAAAGCCCACTTGAGATAAAATTCTGCTGTTGACCTCAGTGCCACTACACTGATATCAACTTAGAATTTGCTAATTTGTTTGAATCATAGGAAGTCTATTTACAATGAAGTGTCTTTAAATATTGATTATTTTTCATCTATATATACCTGATCAAGACAATGGGCTCACGTCGGATGTGACCGGTCAACAAGGGATTATTACTCCTCCTAGGCACCTGGTCCCACCCCTGGTGTATCCAGGGGTCTGTGTTTGCCCAAATCTTGTTTTGTATTCTGTTTTGGACTTGCAAGATTGGTAGCTGTTCATTATCTTTGCCTTTTCATATACATGTATATATAATATGTTGAGTTATTACACTTTCTTTTGAGGTAATCATATTGGAGAGGTATGCCACCAATTTCTGCATAATAATGAGGCTTGTGTAACTCCAGTTACTCATATACTTGTCCAAGCTTGAACATTAGACTTCAAGTTCAAGTTCAAGTTCATTTATTTCAATGGTACAGAGAATGCATGTAAACTAATACACAATATATATGAATATATAATAGTTCATGACAAGGAGAAAGGTTTTTATCATTATACAGGATGTTACAGTACTATGAAAAGTGTAAATTTTGTCCAGGAGTTTGGGTTTTTTTCTCTGGTTTTTCAGGGGTAGGGGTGGGGGCTTTCATTATGATTCTGTCTGGCATGTTCAGTATATATACCGATGAAAATAAAAACTTTGCTAGTAAGGTTGAGTACAGACAATATATGTCCAAATTTATTGCACTTCACCTACAGCTTCTGCATTAAATACTCTCTAATGGGGCGTGAAATAGCATTTTTCCTCATATACCTCATGTAATGTTATGAAATGACATTCATTGAAGTGGGCCATATTTACACATTTGTTATGTACTGAACAGATTGAATGTGAAGAAAACNCATATACCTCATGTAATGTTATGAAATGACAGTCATTGTTTACACATTTGATATGTACTGAACAGATTGAATGTGAAGAAAAGTAACAACTGTCTTACATATACAGGTGTGATCGCCAGTGGCCAGATAGCTCAGTTGGTAGAACACCTGAATAGAGACTCAGGGTTTGAATCCTGGTCTGATCTGTTTGAGGGGACACGGGTTTGAATCCTGGTCTGATCTGTTGCATGTTATCTCTTCCTGTTACATTTGGTGCCATAGACCAATATTGACAGGTGGAAATGTCTACGGCAGGCAATAAAGATCCTGGGTTGATGTCTTCAAGGTATGAAGGCATTTAAAGAGGTAGGAATGTGACAGTCAGATGGGTTCAATTGTCACTGGCCAGATAGCTGAGTTGGTAGAGCACCTGACTAGAGATTCAGGGGCCTTGAGTTCGGATCCCAGTCTGTTGTGTCGCAATTTTCCTCCCTTTCTGTATCAGTGGAAAGAAGGTAAAATTACATGTACAGTGGAGAAGGTATATACATGTACAGTGGAGAAGGTAGCAATTTTCACTTCCTCCAGTATATTTTGATCATCTCCATCAACAATAGATGTTGTCCCTTCAAATGAAGAAATGAGTCAGCAGTGATAAGCTGATTGAATTTTCATAGTTGACCATTTTCATTGTACCGTAGTTTATTTATTTGTAACCTGTCTGTGATGGGTTATGTCAATAAAACTGCCTTAGCATGGGTATGCTTATTTACTTTTCCTCAGTATCAATGGTCCTTTAAAGTTTTACTCATTTACTGGAAACGGTCTTCAAACAGACAGCCATGTTTGTTTTTTTAAATATCAATGGGCTTTAATGGTATATATTAATTTATCCACATGATAGCTATTAGCTATAGGGAAAATATAATCAAACTCAGACTGAGAGCCATCCTATGTTATAGCAGTCTTTGATATATGAAAAAAATTACCTTGAAAGTCCATTTTGCCAGCCATAGCATTTGAATAACATGTTTGATTAGATAATTTGCTTGATTTTTTCTTTAGAATTGAGATATATATTCCGATGATACCATTCAGAGATATTAAATGAAAGAGATTTTCACTGCTTTCATACTGCTTGATGTACCATAACCAGCTTCTGTGACACTCAGTATATGACATGTATTTTGTATTCATCAGACTGCAATAAACATGAAATGAAGATATCTCCAACTTGGCGGACAAAACATCAGAACTTTTCAAGACTTTACTGTCAATGTAATTTTATCCAACAAACACAGTATTCACACAAAATACTGATCCGTAAATGAAAAGCGAATTTTGTTGGAATTGCTCAGCTTGTTCCTCAAATTTTATTTTTTGATACAAAGAACATTAAACTTAACAGAATTGAACAAAAGTGACTCAGTTTTGGGTTTCTTTTCTTATGTAAGTGCTAAATTCTACACAGCTATTAAACAGTTTCATTAGAATTTCAAATACAGTTTTATGGAATAAGCTTCACCACATCTTAAAGCACGTTTGAAATCTGTTGTGATACAAACAATTCATTTTTATAGACCATCGGAGAATTCAAAGTGGGACCCAACCAGCTAATCAATTTAGATACCATAGGTAGTATTGACCAGAGGAAGATATTGTTTACCTACGTCCCAAAAGGTATAGAATGATTAGGTAGCGGAATAGGACACTTTGTATAGGGGAATCGGCCACCACTAAAGACTGCTTATTTTCTTTCAATATTTGCGCAAATCAACAACAAATACTGTTTAGGGGTAATCGCTAGAAAGAACTTTTACCCAACTGAGCAAAGTGATTGAACGTGGACATTTAAGGATCAAAGGAAATCTTGCTTCGGAAGGAATTGGATGGGAAATTGATACGATATTGTAAGGTGGGTTGATTGAGGATTTTTCATGCTGAAGAGGTAGGAAGATGATCTATTGCCCTAGTGATTCAAAAGTTTGTTCACATATTTCAGATTTTGCTTTCAGATTTTTTTGTTATGAATTAGAGAATTCTGTAATTTACCAGTAATTAATTTTTTTTTTTTTTCACTTGGTAGGGGAAAAAGGCACAAAAAAGCATTTAATGTCCATTGACAATATTATCTCTATTCATCCAGATGAACAATTAACTATTCACATTTTGGTCGCCTGAGGAGGAGGAGGCATTATTATTAGTTACTTGGTTAATAATTCTCCTCATTTTTCCAAAAGATTAACCAGTAAGATCTCCGTGCAAATGTTCTTTGTAATTAGTGATACTGTAGAATTGTTTAAAGTGTGTTTGTATGCACAAAAAGGGGTATCATCTGGAGAACAATACAGGCCCTAGGGTCCTTGTGACCCCTGTTCGCTAGCCATTGTCCATTCTGAAGGCTAGACAGACCCCGATTCATGGCTCTATTATAATAATGGTGCAGATTGTTTCATGATACCAGGTACAAATTTGGGGTAATCGGATCTTGGTGATGCTGCTTTGAGCCGGTGTCGCTCTTGGGTATGGGACGGTCTACCCAGTGCTCTGTCCTACTGTGACTGGGTGAGGCCAAATGTCATCTGTAATTTGTCATGTTCTACAAACTGTACCCTCAACGTGTCTAAGAAAAGTTTATGTGACATTTCTAACATTTTTGTCATGGCTAATGGATGTCTTGTCAACAATTTACAGAGGCATTGATTTTAAAGGTGTGATTGCAAAAGTATATTCCTACTCCAAACTTTTGTACATGGCTTACTTACACATTGGGTACTGTTAATGCATGTTGTTGGGTTTTTTTTCAATGAATAAGGTTTAGTAATATAATATAGTAATTTTGATTTGGGACAAAGATCTAGAAATATAATAATTTGGTTGAATTTATGTACATGTACTAGTGCTTTTGGTGCTGATGCAAAAGCACTTATTTATGATTTGCACTAATGTGTCATGACTTAAGTGACTCGATCTAAATGTAAGCTAGAAGCTATGATATGGAAGACCTCAAACATGGTCGAAAATCTTTGTAATCTTTACAATATTGTAATACCCAATGTTGCCAAGATTGGCCAGTGTAATATTTCACAAGAGGCTCAAGATAAGCCTCTTGAGGCCGGACATTGATACTCGATTCTGTGCCAGCGGCATCACCATAAGCTGGCGATGACCCATCCTGAACTGTGGGTGACTCTGGGTATCCTTAAGCCTATCTTAACACTCAATGGCTCAGTTTCCTCTGGCCATGGTATAATTGAAGAAAATGAGAAGAAAATCTGAAAAATTGTAGAATCCATGAAAGTGCAGCAACTAAAATTTTGGCCTCTTGGAAGTTGATCTAATTATTTTTGCAGAGAATGGGCAGATAATTATGAGGGTATAACTGAACAAAGAATTAATGTCCCTATGTTCTGGGAGAGTAGAGAATTGCCCACTCGATGTTTAATTTCAATTTGAATATTAATGAACATGAATGGAAATTGATTGTTTTTCTTTGTGAATAAATTCCAAAGTTTTCATGCTTCATGTGAAATAGATGTTTTCTTATTACGAATGTGTCAGGCTAATGTTCTGCTATTAGGCTCTCCCCAGCCCAACAGATGACCGTAAGTTGAGTAACTACTGGACTTGCATTTCAACTTGTAGTAAGTAAGATTTATTTAAGTATTCAAACTAAGATTCATGATATTCAAACAGTTTTTAATCAAAGTAAAATTTCTGAAGAGTGCAATTGTGTAAAGGTAGTACACTCCCCATCCCAAATTAAAAAATAAAATCAACAGAAAGAAAAGAATACAATTACTGAATGAAGCTTGTATAAGCCAGCGTCTTTGTTTCAAGGATTATTGAAGTAGTAAGGGACTACTTGCAAACAATGTACATGTATCATTGTCCAAATGAAAACTTCACTAATTCATTCTCTCTCTCTCTCTCTCTCTCTCTCTCTCTCTCTCTCTCTCTCTCTATATATATATATATATATATTGCTGATATGTCAACATAATTACACCCTTTAAAAAATGATTACCTAGTCAATTAACAAATAGCTTAACCTGTGTAGGAAGATGATGTTTTAATGAGACATTTACAGACTCCAGATAGATGTAGCCTCAGAATAGATAAGCTTTTCTTTTGAGAAGTGATTAGACGACAGTTGTTTTGTAGAAGAAACAAAGAGGCCTCTTGCCTATAGGAGCCACTGCATGAAAAGCATCGCAGTTTGATTTTAATATTCAGACTGCATTGGGACAATTCATAGTTATACCAAAAACAATGTTTTTAAAATATAGAATATTTGTATAGAACAAAAGGCCATACTAAATAGATCTAAAGAGAGTCCTAGTATAATGATTTCTTCATCCGTCACATAGTCTTGTTGCATTATTCTTAGCAATACAAATCATAGCATACCTTAATATACCAATATTTATTTTTTTTAAACCAAGTTTTGCAGTGGAAAATTAACCATATGATTTGTCAGAATATCCATGGATTATTGATCAATATTACAGACATTTGATAACACTTTTTAAGAAGAAGGAATTTCAGTTAAGTCTTATCGATAGCCTTCATGATATTTTAGTTATGATATATACTCCCGCAATTGAAGTTGAGTGTATAGTCTGAAATTTCTTTGTCACTATTAGTTTCATTAAAAAGTCTTGTTGTCTACACGTTTTTTGAGCTTGAGATGAATTGACAAATTAACACAGGGAGTACGAATGCCTTCTGTACCACATTTATATCCCATTCTTGTGTATACTGTGTATCATGATTAGAAACAAATAGGGCGCTCTGTGAGGACAGGATCATGACCCCTGGGTAGATTACTCGTCCACCTTCAACAAAATTCCTCCATCACCTTTCCTCGCCGGAATTAAACCCGAATTACGGCAAGTGTTTTTATTGACACCATAAATGGCTTTTTAAGACGTAATGCTTGCCATCTTCCTTCAGTGGATAGCAAACCAGGAATTTAGTTTATACCTGTGTGCCCAGACTGAGTAAATATTATTTAAACATGGAGGTAATATTTGCCCACTGTGGTTTGATTTGGGATTGTGATAAGAATTTTCAGATGTATGAAGATAAATAAGTTTATTCACGATACTAAAGCCAAGGCATTGCATTTTATTTTAGTGTAATAATTTTTGACAGACAAATGTGTATGATATAAGATGAGAGTAGATTCAATACATGTATGCTTAATATGAAGACAGTAAGAAGACACAATGCTGTTGATTCCATTCTGAGTGACTCTAACCAGCTTCAGTAAGAAGCTGATACCACATTATCTTCAGATGAAATCTCGAATATCCCAGAAGTTGCATGAGTTTTTTTAGGTGCTTCTGATTTAAGAGTCTGTTTTTCTTACTTATCAAATATTTTGACAGTGTGAGATTGGCTTGATTTATAAAATCAACAACTGTGTGTCATTACCGAGGCGTTCCCAGAGCCGATGACTTTACCAGACTCATTCTTTGCTCTGATAATTGTACTGAGTCAGTTTCATTTTGGATTCTTGGGCTTTCCTGCAACAGAATTATCATGTATCATTTATGTATATTATTTTTTTTAAACTGGTTTTAATCAAAACACAAAATTAGGATAAAATTACATGCACTGCTATTTGAAACACAATAAGTATGCAAGACATTACCATTGTAATAAGCTTACATCATGATTACCACGGTATCTGCTATGCTGCTTGCAGCTTCAGCAAAATGCATGACACCGAAAAGTTCTTTATCTCCAAACTAAGTGTATCACCCTAAATCTTTGACCTTCAGATGTGGGGTATATTTGGTCTTCAGACAAGAACAGATCCTAAGAGATTCATGGCTGATAATTTCCAGCTTTCATTTCATTATCCTGAGTGATTTACTCCTGTTTTTGTGAGGTGTTACTTCCTTTAGATACAGATTAAAATCATTCTCCCCAGCTCTTGATGTTTTTAATGAAGATTTATATAAAGTCAATCTGACACCTCTGGTCCATTGATGATATTCTTGGATGGGGTGGGCTGGGCTGAATCCTAGAATAAGTGAGGGTCTAAATTCTGTACATCACCTAGAAGTAGGTTGGCAGGTAAGCTTGCATCATATGGTATTTGCATCATTTAAAATCACAAACTGATATTCAGAAAGTGAAATCAAGACTTCTTGGAGATTTTGTTGTATGTTGCATGTCAAGTATGAAGGTGTGGTTTGAAAAATGTAGAGGAGTCATGCAATTTCACTGGGTGTTTTATCAGTGGCTTAATTCATACAATTTACAGGCTATTTTTTTTATTGGGATAATGAATATGATATTTTCTGCTTGTTAGGAGCCTTCAGTTATTTTCTAATGTAAAGAAAATTGTTGTGTTATGTTGGCTGTCCATGAAAAGACCCTTTCTTTTAATTTCGGTAAATGATCTAATGTAAATGTGTAAAGGAAATTCTATGCAAGATATTTATCTCTTATTTAAGTAAAAAGTATGTCATTATTTATTTCATGAAGGCCATTAGCTGCCTTTTTAAGCCTTAAAAGGGTCAAATTGCAAAACAGAGGACATCAACACTGGTAAAGTTTAAAGAAAATTAGAAATGTTACTGTCTTCATTTAAAAGGCTTGGTCATGGACCATAAAATCATAATTTGTAAATAATTGGTATGAAAATTGCAGAAAAGTATGAATGACAATAGTTCTTGTCACATTTAAGAAATAAATACATTTCTGAAAATTCATTGGGGGTATGACCTGTGACGCTTCTTAACGCCGGCATATTTCATGAAAATTATGCATTGACGTTTATACTGTAGGCGAAAATGCTGGAAGTAGAGGCCTAAATATTGTAAAATATAAATATTGTAAAATATCATTCAAAGTTGGAATCCTGTGTTCAAATTTGTGAGAATGTGTAAGGTATTACCTGCATATACTGGTAGACAGTGGGTAATTATAAATATTGAGGAAATTATTTAATTTTTCTGATGAAAGCATCGTCACAGGTCATTGTAGCCTAGTGGTTAGAGCTTCTGCATCACAACAGGGAGATCTCTCAATCCTGGCATGGTGTCTAAACTAAGATGTTAGACATAGGTAGTGACTGCTCCTTCACCGGGCTAGACCTGGTATTGGAAGTGAAAGTCGCAGATCTTTTGGATACAATCTTTAGAATAAATTCCCTTGTCATAATAGTTATTCACACAATAAAACAACATGCAAAGGTCATTATTTGGGGCACTTCACCGACATCTACATCTATATGGATGAAATATTCTTGAATTAGAATTACATGAAAAACATTTTATGATATACATAATTTACATACGATATTCTGGTTAAAAGAAGGATGTTGAAGCATTGACTCTGACAGAAATAGTAGACTGGTATTTCGTTTGAGAGACTCCATTAATGATATCTTCTTGCTAGCTATATTATAGAGTTTGTTTGATCATATTCCAAACAGAATTAACAAAAAATATTAATGTTTGAGATATCTCTCCAAACATGTATTAGCACTTAAATGTGTGTAAACGACTTCACAATTATGTGATGTCATATCAAATTCATCCACAGATAGATCTAAACCACAGAGTTAAATGCAGCCATAAAAATCTAATGGGACCCTCCTTGATTTTGTCACTATTCCTTTATATTTCCAGCCCTTTACAGATCTTGGTGGAACGTTTTACTGGAAAGCTGTTAAATCTAAGGCATGCATCATTAGTTTCTTCTTAAAAGCTGAAAAATACAGCACACACTCTGATTGTCCTTCAAGGCAACAAGATAAATGTTTTTTCAAAAATGTTATTAAATCGAAGGAAAAAAGATGTTAATGTGTTGGCGTCTGAAATATTGAATATTAAACTGCTGTGTATAGCCAGTCTGATTTCAGATTTGTACAGATGGTTTGGAATATACCAAGTACTGAATATGGTACTGGGTATAATGAATGAAATGAACAAGAAATCGGAGTACATTTGAATAATTGATATGTAATTTTATTTCCAGATAAAGCCTCTTATCACTATTTCAGAGATTCGCTATATGTTTATTGTCGTATCATGGCCTCTTACTATTGTTCATGTCCCTACACTGTTACCCGTTCACCATCCAGGAGTATGTTTTTATAATGTAATAGGAAGAGAGAGAGATGGAGTTTTAAACCTGGGCCCCTGAATTTCCAATCGGATGCTCTACTGACTTTGTTAGCTGGCCACTGGTGATCGAACCTGTCTGACCACCACATCACTCGCTCCTTAAACGTTATATTCATCTTTTCCATATACTAGTATGTTAGCTATTAGGTTTGATACTGACTGTCTACAAACTATATCGGGATAATCAAGCTGAAACAAACCTAATCCATGTTAAATGTTTTATTTTGTTGAGGCCCATATGCCAACAGAAAAATGATTTGTTACTGAATCTGTCTCGAGATCTACAATGTCCACTATATTCTGTGTTACTGAATCTGTCTCGAGATTTGCAATGTCCACTATATTTCTGTGTTACTGAATCTGTCTCGAGATTTGCAATGTCCACTATATTTCTGTGTTACTAATCTGTCTCGAGATTTGCAGTGCACGTGTCCAATATATTTTCTGTGTTTTTACTGCTCTACATAACATATAGAATTTGTTTAGCATTTTATCCATTGAAGAAGGCATTCTAGTCCAATGGTAAAGTTGACTTTTGCAGGTTTGCCAATGCTGAGTCATAATTTTGCATGCTGCATTTGTAGGTAATGCGCTTTTTAAAGACTGTGAATTGAGAATTTGTTATTCATAATTTTTTGATATGAAACAGGTAAGCAAAACCTTATCCTATGTAAGACATCAACTTATATTATTTCCTTCTTTTAATAAGATTTCATGTTGTTTCATGAGATAAAAAAAAAAAAAAAAATCTATCAGATATGAATAACTGAGTAATCCGCGTTGTGTATTTAGAATTTAATGTATTCTTATATCTCATGATGACTCTTGAATCATAACGTTCATAAGATTTGATAAGAAAGGATATGTATTACCATAAATTCTTTGGTGTTTTTGTGCTATTTCATAAGGAGTAAAACATATAGGGATTCCCTTTGTTTTGCTGTCGAGCAGGGGCCAAACACGGCAATACAACATTTTATCTGAAGACAAGTTGTTTTACATCTCAGGCAGGGTGGTATAGTATATATATATTATAATGGTGGAACATAACAGAGCGACACTCTTTCCTTGCAAGTTCATTCAAGCCTGTTGACTTTTGCTGTTGAACACTTAAATATTATTTAAATCTTTAATCTTAGTTTTATCTATGATTAGCAGAATTAGTTATTGGTAGACTAACTGAAAAGGAAATTTGTATTTATTCTTCTGAACACGAGCAAACAAGCAGAAGATAAGCCATTGATGACACAAGAAGCAGACGGGAATTCTCTACTTGTGAGATCATGACATGTATTTTGGGTAGTTATTCATTTGATTTTGTTAAATTTTATCATTTTTTCAACAAAACCCCATCATGCATAATACATATAATTAGAAAACTAGAGGTATGAAAATTTTAGATTAGTGGATATCTTTTATGATAAAGAAAATCACTGCAGAGAGTGGTGTTGTTTCAAATTGAAATGCCAGCTTAGAGAATTATACATAAATATCACTATAAGAATATCAAATATTATTATTTTTAGATAAAAATAAATGATTGATTTAATTAACGACAAAATGACTGAGGATCAAATGAAATGAATTAGCATTATGGGTATTTTCTTATCACCAGCATTTCACACACCCTCTATTAAGCTGTGAAATAGTCCGCTTTATCATTGTAACTGATTATGTGTCCACAGATAAGGAAGTCAAACACTGATAAGTTATCTCCCCTTTTTCCAGTGGTTATCTGCTCCTTGGTTGGAGAAGTGTCTCTTATGATCTACATGGCTGTCAGGGATGGGTGTTCATATCAATGTGTTTGTGGGTATCATGCCAAGGTGGTCTTGGCAACTCATTTGATCTTTTTTTTTTTTTTTTTCATGGGAAAATACAATATTTTAAACCAAAGGATATAGATGTTGTATGGCTGAAGGGGTCGTTGTCGTCCTGTGGTACTATATCTTGGTACCCTGTGTACTATTATGAGTGTTTAAATGTACCCTGGGTAATTAAATCGTTTGTTAACGTACCTGGTAACGACTAAATTATAATAGTACCCTGATACAAATCTCGTTTGTGGTCATCACATGTTTAATTTGCCGGCCAATCACTTACCATATTTGTTGTGGTCTTTACATGCTCCATGTACTTTCTCCTACAATTACCGGAGCACACGTGCATCAGGTAAATCTCGTAAAGTCTCATCGGAAAATTTGTTTTCCGCCTTACCCAGGGTACGATTATAATATTGTGTAGTAGCCAGGGTATCATTCTAATAAATAAAAGTACCCTGGGTACATAAATGGCGTACCCAGGACGACAAAGACCCCTTCAGCAGTTGTATGCCTAGAGAAAGAAAAAAAAAGCTGCCTAATGAATTAATGATTTTATTAAAAATACATGGTACAGAAGATATATAAAGATAATGAATCCAAATAATTGATTTCAGACATTGCCAAATAAGTTTTTCAAACTATCTATACAGATTCAAAGATGGTTATATAATGTTTTTGTTTTGAAATCATTAGTTTTTGCTTTGTATGATTCATTGGTTCCAGTGAAATTCTTAATTTAGTTAATTGTTTGTGACAAATATGTTTATATCCCTGTGGGGATTCAAGCTTTATTTATTAGATTATCTAGGTAGTTCTTTTCAACCTCTTGTATCCTTCTTTAACCTTCTTTAACAATTGCAGATTTTTCACAGCAAAGTCATAGAGATACCAAAAATATTTGTAAGAATGAAGAAAACTTGATTATTATTATTCAGATCCAATGTGCAATATCAAACAATGCATGGCCAGATTGTGTAGGTTTTTAAGAGGTCTTTTTAAGAGGTTTTTAAGTATTGGATAATTTCACAAACACGTCCTTTAATTGGTTTAATTTTTATGAATTATGTCAGTTACACTTTTTGTCTCACCTGAGCCGAAAGCTCAAGTGAATTTTTCTGATCAAAATTTGTCCAACGCAGGCATTGTAAACTTTTAACATTTTCGTTATCTTCTTCAGAACCACTAGGCCATTTTCAGCCTAACTTGGTACAAATTATCCTTGGATGAAGGGAAGTTAGGTTTTAAACAAATGAACAGCCATGCCACCTTCAAATCACAAAAATGCAAAAATAGGTGGGGTCATTTAAAAATCTTATGAACTCATGGGCCAGAAAAGTTGAAATTCACATAAAAGCTCCCTGACATAGTGCAGGCCCTGGGGGTAGGTTGGACCCACAAAGGGGATCAAAATTTTACAAGCAAATATATAGGAGAAATCTTTAAAATCTTCCAAAAATTTGGGCCACAATATCAGGTTTAAAAAACTTCATGGGAAGAAAGATTGATATAAATTCTTTTAAAAAATACAACTGCTGAACAACAGCAGGGCTAATGTCACTGGTGGGTGATGTGGCCCATGGGCCTCTAGACTTGTTAGTTTAATCCTAATATTTCATTCTTAATGTCTGTAAAAATATGACTACATGACTTAAAAGAATCTTCACATGTATATCAATAATTAACAATTTTTACTTAGATGTAGATTTACTCCCTATATCAGCTGGACATGAAGAGTGGCTGTTAAGTTTCCCAAAAAGAAGTAACAGGACATTTTGAATCCCTAATCAAGAGTATTATCTCGTGTCAGGTGCCTTTTTTTTTCCTTTTTTTTTTTTTTTTTTTTTTTTGAATAGATCCAGTCTTTAAGATACAACTTTTGATATAACATCTGACACAGAAAATTGTGCAAATTTTCCATCAGTGAAGAAATTTGGGATGAAATGATTTTTTTCAAACTTGAATCTCTCTGGAAATCTTGATAAGATACGGGAATTCTGGTACAAATGATGAGATGTTGATCTGCACTGCAGGACGTCCTAGCTTGCAAAATAAGATTCAGGTGATAGTATCAATGGTAATGTTACTGCAATTCCACTCAAAAAGTTTATAAACAGTGTTATCAGCCTTGCTGATGAATAGTGGCTCAAAAGAATAAGAACACTCCCAGCAAAAAGGTTTAGGATTAAATTAAGCTGAAAACTGTAAGTATAAATTTAATTTTTTTGTAAGTTTTGTTTTCCCAAATTTCATATTTTGTATACATATTCAATGCTCACTTAACACTGATGAAAAGTGATGATACACTTGGCATGAAAGATTTATTTCTACACATTTTGAAGATGTTGAAAGCTTAGAGAATAATTGGTCTGGATTGATTGGTGCTATCCACTGTCCATTTCTAAAGTAGTGGGGGTTTTTGTGTTTGGGTTGGTTTTTTTTTCCTTCATGCACTCTTCATGATTTATGGCAGCTTGATTCAAACTAATGAAAAGTTGAAAACCGATTACAGAGTGCTGCTTTATGTGTACACAATATTACCTTTATATTTTCTGTTTAGGGATTTATCTCTATTTCCTTGATATTAGAGTAAGGCAATTACAAGTTGAAAGCTTTTGCAAAAAAAGAGGGTCACTGAATGCAGGGCCCAAGGAGGATTTTGAAAAGAGGATCACATGGGCTCGCTTTGGTCTTTGAGTAAGATAATCATGCAGCGATACTAGTACGTATTGAGGTGCAAATTTTCAATACTGAAAATTTTAAGTGGCCAATTTCGGTTAATAATTATCATTATTAACATCCTGTGATATACATGTATAAACAAAATTGAGATCCCTTCTACTGCAGTGACCTATAATGGGTGTCGGAAATTTCAGGTAAAGTGTTAGAATTATACAAGGAAGATATTGAGTAGGTCAGTAGAATAAACATTTACCTGATTGAGACACTGGTACACAAAAGAATGATAGCAGTAATAAAGCGCATAATTATATGTTAAATGATTTTTTTGTGTGTATGAATTATCATCTAGTCATTTGTCATGGTTGAGGTTAGAAATCAAAACATCTTAAGAACGGATCTCCTAGCTGCCTTTATGTAAGGGATAATATAGCTTCACTGTGCAGGAAATAATTTCCAGCTTAATTGATTATGATTTAGATATCATTTTCTAAGCTCTATGCTCATCTAACAGACAGTATTCTTACTGATGTTGGGCCTATAAAATTCTGTTGACTTTAATCTTCAAGGATTGGACATTGGACATTGTATGCGAGTCTCAGAATTTTCCAGTATTAGTGGTGCTTATATCCTGGTGACATTTATATTGTGGGTTTTAGACAAATTTACAAAATGACATTACAATGATGGGCTGTCCCCATTGGTTTGTGTGTGTTGAATGTATAACCAAAACCTTGTGAACAAGATAGAAGCAAGGGTGTACATCACAGGATCATCAAACCTTCCACAAATGTTGCTCATGGAAAGAGGATTGACTATTAATTTTTCAAGGTCAAGGATCAAGGTCACTATTGCCTAAATATCTTATGAGCAAGACACATTATTCATCAGATTATCATCAAACCATCCACAAATGTTGAGCATGAAGAGAGGATGAAGCTAGTGATTTTCAAAGTCAAGGTCACTAATGATTATTGCCTGAAAATCCTGTGAGGGAATGATATGTTTGCAATTACCTTTTTTTTTGGGGGGGGGGGGGTCTTATTCATTGAATTCCACTTATTAAAACCATAATTCTTTAAAAAACAATGAAAAGACAAGGTGATTTAATAATCCTATTGAAAATGTTTTGAAAAAAAAACAAATACTGCACCAATTTTACCACTTTTACCTGGGTTATTGACAATGGTACTGCAAGGTACATTCTAATCTCAGGGCTTAGAGCTGACTTTTTAATTTCTTTATTGTCCCTAGTGTAAGTTGTTTATTTTGAAATTACAATAGCCCAATGAATTATAACACTCAATAAATTCCACATTTATTGTCCCCTCAGGACTTGATTGGGGTACCTTGTCTTATGTCATAAAAGTAGAAGAGAACCTTTAATGAGATAGACAAGTCAACCTATATAGATATATTCATCTGCTTCTTCACATGGGCATGCTCTGATTGCTCATTGTTCCCAGAAAGAGCTTTGCATCATGTGGAGTAAGGGAGAGTCCATAATGGCATTATAACTCTGTGTGTAATGACAGACCTGTGGCCCAAGTATTAGCTTTCCTTCTCTGCCATTGGGACAAAAAGTGTTAGATGTTTTGATGCAAGGTGTGGAAAAAGCAACAGGACATTGGATTAGGTGAGAACAGTAAATGGGTTGGGTTGTTTTTCTAACTGCCTTAATCCTTGTCTGTGGTCACTTGGAAGTACCTGCTATTTAATTTGGAGTGAAATTTGGAAAATAATTGGTGAGACTTTTATTCACTCTTTTTTTAAAACAGGAGTGCATGGTGATCAAAATTGAAATGTCAATATAATGGATGTATTTTAGGGTAATACATAAATTGAGGAAAGGGGGGGGGGGTATATATTTTGAGATGTGACCTGTTATCAGCAATAATGTGTAATATCTAGTAACAATTTGGAATTGGAGCATAAAAGTGAAAGGGCTTTAGCAAAAACATTATGATGACTAAATTTTCCTGATAATCTAAAGTTTGCCACAGGAACATGTTTTTCCAGGCAACACTCTGCATGAGTAGAAAAGAGAAGATTTTAGATTAGAGTTGAATTTCAGATAAAATTCAGAAGCTTTAATCTTGAACAAGCAGACACTAGAATATATGTGCAGGTTTTTCTACAGAATATGTCTTTTCTTACAGGAGGAGTTGGGTTTTTATCTGGTAGCACATATTTTCTGTGAACTTTTATCACAACTGTAACATTCTTGCAGTCTTGAGGTGGAAGTCATATAGGGAGAAAGAAAGAAATGTCCATTTCTTGTTTCTCAGTGAAGTGCCACTGCTTTTTATTGACGAAAAAAAAGTCTTAAAATGTTCAATGCACAGCTCACATTTGTAATCCTTTATCTATGGTAGTCTGTTTTCAACCCACACATAGGCCTAAATGTCTTTACATAATTTCCTTGCTATGAACATGACAAAACTTTTTTTTTGAAGCTCATGGAAATCTTTCATAACCTAGATATGATGATTAAATAAATCGTAAGTAAATAATATTAGCAGTAGATTATGAACAAATAGGCATTACTGTTCTTTGAAGTGTTAAAAACCTGATGATTTTCTGAAGGAAGGGAGTAATTCCTGACACTGGAGACTAGTTTTGAACACCATAGCAATGGACATCTGAGTGATCTGCCAATACTTGTTACCAAGTTCTGTTACCTGTGATCAACATTTTTGTTTCTTCTGACTAAGTCATCAGAGAGGCTATTCTATGTTGATGTTTTTGTGTCATTTTGTGATATGTATATGTCAACCTTTGATCCTGGTGTAATGTAGGGCAGGTGTAAATATGTACCCAAACAAACATGTTCATGATAAGTTTACTGACAAAGGCTTTGTACAAATTCTGAGTAGCTGATATCTTTTACAGAAAAAGTTCTCTGCCATCTGTTTCCATGCAAACAAAAACATAGTAAAATATCAAAAGGGAGCATGGGCTTTAAGTCATGTGAATTTGACAATAGTACAAGTGACACTGGAGATATGATTCGTCTTGTAAATTTTACTTTTACTGTGTTTTGATAAAAGAAAGTTCATCTCGAGGTATGAATTTGAGCCCAAGTTTCAGTTTACAGACATTAATATATGATAATTCATGTAAATGACTGTCATTTTCCTTTTTTCTGCAGCGAGTCGTCTGTGTGCACCCTTAACTGTCAATCAGGCTTCCTCTGCCCAATCATCGATCTGCGTGGCGCTCAGGTAAACCCCAGGTAAGCGGAACACTTACAGTACAGGCAGCTGGTCAGCTCCTACAGTACCATGGCTGTTTAATGCCCCCTAATCTCCAGAACCTTTATCTGAGGGATTTTTATTAGCCACAACATTTAGTCCTGTAATTGACAGTTTGTATATGTGGAAGTGTTGATCTCTACATGCTGTGGAACACTGGAGTAGTGGCTGATTCGTTATCAAATTAAGGAATTTAATGAGAGGTGCTGAATGGATTAAAATTTGAGGATGTTTATATATGTACATTACTGGATATACACTTTCTAGAGGGAGACATTTCTTGTAGAAGTCTGTGATCAGGTGAGAGGATATTTATAGATAATTATGACACACTGCTTATAGAGTATAACTATCTCTAGCAATACTTTGTGTCATTACAGTACATTGACATTGCTGGTCTGTTTGGGTGAAACAGGTTGTGGATATTTTTATTTTAAATTTGGTCAATTATATTATACAGGTGATTGTTATTTTTACCATTTTCCAAAATAATGAAGTTGTAAGTTAGTTTATAAATTATACATGTGTAACTCTCATATTCTCCAAAGTTTTCTTACTCATTACATAAAATTATGAAGATAATTAATAACTGTCACCAACAAATATTTAGCTCTTAGCAAAACATTGAAAATGTATATGTTTTCCCTTTTACTAAGACAGTCAAGTTTGACACCTGACCTTTTTATTAAAAAAAAACTGCCCAGCATTGTTGTCATTCATGCCAACAATTAGTTGACTTTTTAGCAGGGAAAAACAGACAAACGAGGGCTTTAATAAATTTTCTGTCAACTGAAAATTTGTAACAAGGAGACAGAGATGTAGATGTGTCTTTCTGGAAAGGTTGGAGAAGTGGGGGAAAAAAGAAAATAAGATCATGGCAGGTCGCTTTCTCCAGTTTTTGACAGCAGTTTTCACTCGTCCAGTCAGAGGTCCAGAGCACTGATGGACAAGCACATGGCTTGTTGTTCATTTGAGATACAGCACAGTTTCATTTTGGTTGCATTGAATTTCTTTAGTGCAGGGTTGATAATTTCAGAAATCTGTTGTAAGTAAATCAAACAGTGAGAAGTGATGTTTGAGGTGCAGTCAATGATATAGCATGACACCTTGGAGGTCTGTAGATGTTCAGGATTTATTACTCTATAAATGTAGCAGGATATCAGTTGTTTTATAAAGCTAACATATTTCATTATTTATTGTGCGTCTTCAATTTGTAGCATCATCAGCACAAGTTTCTACAGCCAGCATCAATTCCGCTTCACACAGACAGTTGAATAAAAAGGTAATCTCAATTAATTAAAAAGAGTAAATATTGGGATAGTAAATAATCACATGGAGGCTGCTCAGTGTATTTGTACATATCCACTGTCTCTATAACCCTCTGGTGGTCTCGTTCACGATTATCAGCTTGTACTAGCTATCTTGACCACAGTCTGATAAAGTGATAAAATTAATGATATCATACACAGGTTATCATTTTAAAGGTGATATAAATTTAGCAATTGATGTCATTTTTCTTGGTACCGATAACAAAACACTTTTAAATTTTTCTGTTTTTGAATTGAGTTTGTAGATGTCTATTTAAAAGTAAGAGAACCATATTAAAGTGTCCTTGGTTCATACGAGGAGAAATGTCAGTTTACAAGTCAGCAATTCATGTCTGTAGTATTTATTGAATGGAAGAAATTGGAACAAAGCACTTAGTTGTATGCCACAACAATTTACCCTAAAATGGCAGTTTTAAGTCGGCTTTGTTTACTGTTTTTCCAAACTTTAATTATCAAAGAGGTACACGCAATCATTACAAAGGTGTACATTCTGATAAAGTAATTAAGCATGAAACAATTGAGGGTTTTATCCCACACACTTATAGGAAAGTCTGGTGTTGCCTTGTGTTCAATATTTAATCGAATTAACTGCATGCAACCTCAGAATATTGACAAGCAATGACTTAACACTGAGTCAAAGTCAAAATTCTCTCGGGGATAGGCTAATAATATAGGGGTAAAGTACAATACGTTAAACTGTTTTAAACAGACCTCATATTACTACCACACCCACAAGCACTATAAAAGGGCATGCCGGATTAATGTGTTCTCATTTCTCCAGGAAGTTTAATTTCAATTTTATAATTTAATATCAAAATTTACTTTCTTAAATATATATATAATATGCATGTATTTGTACATCTTTATTTTAAAAAATATTGAATGATCTAGATGACCTTAAACTTGATCTGTATTCATGGAAGTTTTTCATTTTCGTGTAAAATATGTATGGTCTTTGACAGAAAATAAGTCCCCTGACAATCAAAAGGTATTATAGCAGAAGTGAAATTGCCTTCCATGTGTGAAAAAAATGAGAAAGGAGGGATTTGACAATTTGTCATGGAATCTGTGTATATACAGAAAAGTCTCACAGCTGCTGCCCTGCTGTATGTAATCAATGCAAGGAAAATATTAACTGGCAATCGGATAAAACTAGACGGACAAGAAGTGTTACACCTACAGACTGAATTAGATGTGGTATTCAGGACAAATTCAATCTCCCAGAATTATTGCACCTTTTCAAGAATTTCTAAAGTCATATATTAGGATATTTATTCTGATATGTGATTAAAATATTTCATATTTTGAATATAATCCCAATTACAACGTGAGAAATACACATTAATATTTTTGATAAATTGGAGAAACTAGAGAACATGACCTATCGTATTTTATAGATGGAAACAAATCAGTTGCAGCGATGTGATTGGCTGAGAGATATCATCAGCATAATAATATTTTCTAAGCATCACCTAATATGAATATTTTTTTTATTTTTTTTAATTTGTCTCGTGTTGATCACAAAATGGTGTTATAAATTACTGTGTTTAGAAATAGTATCAAACATATTGCGTTATAAAATTACTGTGTTTAGAAATAGTATCACATATGCACAGCTGATAAAGGAAAATTGCATCCTAATAAACTTTGATACAATGTTGATTTTGTGAGGTGTTGGTGTATTCAAATAGATTTTAAAATTAAAGTAAGCTGACTAGAAAATTCTTCAGGTAGATCTATTGAATGTAATATCATTCATAAATATAGAATAATTCTAAATTTTCAACAGAATTTTTTTAGTTGGGTCAAAATCTTGGAGTTGGATAAGTTTCACTCTGGACAATAGTGTTTTTGTGCGTGTTTACAAAAATGTTTTGTGAAACAGGGCCCCAAATCATTTAATCTCCTGGTACACCCCTATCCCATACATCATTTAATACAGTTTACTATTTAAACTCCCAAGATTTCTTTTCTTCAAACATTGAAAAAAGCTCACAAAATAGTTTGCAATATTCTTCTCAGTGGGATGGAAGTCTCTTTTCTTGGACTATGTTCGAAATTCAAAAGTTAAACCAACACTATTGTAAGGACAAAGAATTTCTGTCCTGATGACCCTTTTTAGGTGTTCAATAAAGCCATTATCCCTTGTTTGCATGTTTGCTGTGACAGACCATTTTGCGTCCTTTTGGCAGGCCCCTCATGAGGATTCAGAAGATAAAGCACCAGTGATCAGGAAAAGGCACTAGCTTCCATTTCTTCTTTCCAAACCTTTTATTTCAGCAATTTTCCTTCTTATCAAGTGATAAAGAGATTTGTTGTGCAGGACCAATATTGAAATTGATCACATAAATCTTGGAAACAAAATAGATTGAATTTGAATACACATGTTTTAGTTGACAAGAAAAGTTTATTGTGTGCCTCTGTAATACCGGTAGCATATATATCCCTGCACTTCTTAGAATTATAAATTACTGCAANGGCCTCTGTAATAGCATATCTCTGCACTTCTTAGAATTATAAATTACTGCAATATTGAATCATGTAATTATAGCATTGTTCAAGGGGGCTTCATAAATTGGTGCACTGAATAAATCCCAAACTTGGTTTCTCCTGCAGTTTCACTGTCAGAACTCTTTAAATTTTTTTCTGGGGTTTTGAACTTGAAGGTGTTTAAATATAATATTAGATTGATAAATCAGATGAGTGTAGTAATGTGAGGTTTAGGGTATCCTGGGGCTCCCAGCAGATACATGGGAGTCAAGCAAACACTCTGTAGATTTTATGATCTGCAGAAATAATTTTGATACCATTGATGAATGTCGGCAGCTGTTCTTCAATGTCCTGATAACTTTTGGGGATAGATTGATATCACCAAGCCTTATCCTATAGAGTTGCAACTCACCAAAATTTAGTTTTTATAAGTTATCAAAAATCTCGACATGAACAGAACAGAAAGGAGCATATAATTGAAGTATTAGAGAATCTTTGGTAGAATTGGGGATTGAGACCGGATTATCATGAAACAAGATCTTTTTATCTAANAACATGAACAGAACAGAAAGGAGCATGTAACTAAAGTATTGGAGAATCTTGCTGGAATTGGGGATTGAGGCCAGATTATCATGAAACAAGATCTTTTTATCTAATTAAGTAAACAATTCAAAATAGATTCTTTCTCTATCAATTAATGACCATATTTAATTTTGTAATGTAGNGAGTAAATAATTCAAACTAAATTCTTTTCTCTATCATTAATGACCATATTTAATTTTGTAATGTAGCCTGTATAGGTCTAATTTTCCTCCCTTACCCTGTGGGAATATATATGGTAGGACGACAATATTATTTTGACAGCAGCAGGACACACTAACATTTTGACCAGACAGATGACCGATAATGGGATAATCATGTTCCAAGTGATGCAAATAAATGAAGCTATGTGAAACTGGTAACCACCATTGGGAGTCACAATTACAAGGGGAGATTACTCTGGAGCTGGGCTATCATAGTAAAATGTGATTAGTAAAATACAAAGGGACTATTAGATTTCAAGCCAAGGCTCACAGACTGAATCCAGTGTTTATGATGTGTAGCAAGTTTATATGTTTTATCAAAGTCACAAGATACCGTGTCAGAAATAATTACTTTTTAGTGAGAGGTTGCTGTTAAATGGAAATTGATAGTGAGCACTGTTTCTATTGGGAGTGGTATCTTGTTCGTGTTTTTTTTTTTTATTCTGATGTCATGATGGCCTCGTAATCTTTAGCTGTTAGATTAGATATTGTGTCATCAGCATGAGTAAGTGTCTCCATGGCAATAAGAGAAAATTGACACAATTTGATCCCGAGATCAGTAGGTGTGCTGATGACTGTCTCTCATTGTGATGGATGTTCAGGTTTACAGGTAGATCAGATGTAGGGGCTAATACAACCTTCATATTGGGGAAAGATTTCTCCACCTTTTCCCTGTACCCAAACATGATAGAGTTACATGAGACAATATTCAGAACTTCAAATGCATGTGTAAAAGACACTGTTCAGCTCAGTAGTACATGTAACTAGACTAAAA
>CAJDSM010024056.1:0-14103 GCA_903981925.1 Ostrea lurida | reverse complement strand
TAGCGAATGTTGCCATGGTAACGTTTTTGAATCCCTGTTACACCCAAACCCCCCAATAGCCAGAGTGCAAACATGGCTTAAAATGTTGCTAATACCATGCACTTTAAAGGAAAGTTGGTTTGCAAAATTCCCCGAGAAGAAACATGTTTCTGTTCTGTTCAAAATGGAAAAAAAATATAGCAATAAAAACATAAATTTTTACGAAAATCATTGATATTCATGAATATGCAAATGAGATACTTTACATATGTCAAGATATAAAGTACCAATTCATTATGCTTTATTGCATGGTAACACACTCTGATAGTTTCGAAGTTTGAAATTGAACCAACAAAGATATGATCATCATAAACTGTTTGAAGGTCTATGCTATAAGTGCGAGACGTCGCCATTCGTGTAACGTTTTTATTAGAGTCCTCGTACTGCCCCCAAACGGCCAGAGTGCAAACATGGCTGAAATTGTTTCATATGCAATTGTACTCTTAAGGGAACAGATGTTGGTCATGCAAAATGGGGCCAAACGTGTTTCTGGCTCGGGGACTATATTGACCTTGGTTTGACAGTATGCTTCATTACATGCTAGTGCATATAAAAGTTATAAATATACTCTATAGTTCAAATATATACCAACTAAATCGATATTTTAAAAAGACAAAAGTAGAGTCGCAACTACTGGTCAGTTTAATATCTGACTTTGACACTGTACACGTGAAAATGAAGGGAATCTTCTTTACAAGCTATGTGTAGTACTTAGGGTTATATTGAGTGTGTATTTTGGCCTGTACACTTCAGTGGTTAGAAAACACTTTGCTAGCAATGTAGATTCACTCCCAGTCTTTCCCAACTTTTTCTCCTACATGTATCTATCACATGCAGATACTTATATTACACACACATGTATTAGGGATGTCAACGAGTACTCGACTGTCGCTCGGTCGTACCGATCATCGACTAAATTTCTCATAGTCGAGTACTCGTTAAAAATAGCATTTTTTCAGTAAAGTTTATAAAATCGTGTTTTTGTGAGTAAAATTATGTAAAAGTAAAGTCAAACAGGTTTTAATTCGTTCATGTTCAAATGAATCATTTGAGTTTGGATGTTGGTCAGTAAGCATGTCTCCGAAATCCACTTTGTGAATGAAATCCGGTGAAATGTATATTATATGAATTTGAACCAGCATTCTGTGGAAGGACAACAAACACATACATGTATATTATAGGCCGATATTCATCAGCATCACTATTAAATTCTCTTGCAAAAATCTACAATTCTAAAAATTCTGCTGACTTCGCTACAAAAACGCCAAATAACAGATACCGAAAAAAACAAATATCGGCTGGATAGTTGCTGACAAAACTTAAAAATAGGCCGTTGATCGAATCGGTGTTTGAACAAATCGTAATAATGAGATCGTACATTGAACAAATATAGATATGTATGCTTAAATTGTTTATTTTAATGCCGTAGTGCATTTTGATTGTTCTTTGTATAACATTTCATTAGCAAAATAAATGGACTGTTTATCTACTTCTCAGTGACGAGTGTGATTCAGTTGGAACTAGGATCCAGGTGATAGATTAGTTATGGGTCTATTGTATAAAGCACCCCTCATGTATGTATAACGCACACCTTCAAAGTTGTGCTAATTTTCATGAAAAAATTGCATGGCAAACTCCAAGAATTTCCTCTGTAAAAAGCATGCCCGCATAAAAAAATACAGCATTGAATTGAGATAAAAATATAGAGTTTGTAATGCATTTCTGTTTTATATTGGATAATGATGTACTTTTCATGCTAGCGTACTTGAATTTGAATAAACCCAAGATTGTCTGCCCTGTTCAAGTTATGCATGTGCAACCAATTCTCTAAACGGCTATCCATATAAATAACCGTTCAATAGTGAACTTCGCTATGTGTGTACGTTGGGGTATGACTGATGACTTTGAAAATGTTGTACCCTGTCAGTTCCATATTTACCGAGTACTCGACTATCGCTCTACTAAAGCCTTCGAGAACTCGATTAAGTTCTCCGAGTAATATTGTCATCCTTAACATGTATTGTATACTCAAGTCTTTTATCTCAAATACGTATAAGACTAAAATGCTCGTTACTCGTTTTATTGATCGTTCTCTGTACATATTCTATTTGTAAAATAAGCTTTTTGACAGTGGCGGATTTAGAGGGGGCAGGGGACCAACCCCCTCCCCCTTTTGGTGACCAAACTTAGTTATTATGTATAGATATATATATAGCTATATTAACCTCTAAAAGTACCCTTAAAAGCTCTAAAATCCGAGAGCTTCCCGGGGGTTCGCCCCCTGGACCCCCACTTTGGCTTCATCCCAGATCTTAAGCTTATTGGCTCCATTTTCAACGGACTGGGCCCCCTTTCGACAAATCCTGGATCCGCCACTGTTTGATTCTACAATTTGTAGAATGCGCATGAAGGTTTGAAAGGCATAAGTACGTAACCATTTTTTTCATGAAAATGAAATGATGTCTCATTGGCGTCATCAATAAAAGCAAAGACTAATTGGCCGTCTTCACTCAGTTTTCTAGCGAGTGTCCTTGTGACAACGCTCCCTAATTTCGCTCTCCTGTACTCTGGCTCCACGTACAACATCCCAATCCCGCCATATTCTTGTAGAAGTTGCCAAGCAACAGGACGTCCATCCTCCGTTCTTATACAGACAGTTTGCAAATTGGAGATGTAATACTTTATGCAACACCTCACATTTCCATATTGTTCTAAAAATTCTTTATGATCCCACGAGTTCCAAACATTTTCTACATCCGATTGCGTTAATTCGGAAATTTTGAATCCATCTGGAATTTCTCTTA
Organism: Ostrea lurida; assembly: GCA_903981925.1. Taxonomy (NCBI): domain Eukaryota; kingdom Metazoa; phylum Mollusca; class Bivalvia; order Ostreida; family Ostreidae; genus Ostrea; species Ostrea lurida. The sequence continues at coordinate 11,260 of CAJDSM010024056.1, read as the reverse complement.
AAAATAAGAAAATATCATGATTATGAACAAGTGACGATAACAACAGTGATGACATCATAATGCTATAAACGTACGTCACAATAAGTCTAGATAACGAATATCGGTCGGACAGGTTATTGCTAAGACATATACTGAACAAAAACATAAAGAAAGGCATCATAGTAGTCAATTTAGATTGCTGTTATTTCATACCTCAAAAATACAATTACAAACACATATCGTACTCATCATATGGCAGAATGCCAAGATAATGACATCGTTTTAGTTTAGACTAGTGTAACACTGTAAGACACAAAGGGGTCGATACTTTATTATGAATACACATTAAGGTCTCAATATACCCTCCCCTTGCAAATACGAAAGTAAAGTAACCATGGTTAACATTGTAGTAATTCAGAAAGTGTATTACAGAATTTAAATGGTTTCAAGTTTGTGATTTCAGTATTAATACATCAAGGGGGCCATTCTGCATGGACCAATGTCCTTTTTGTGGAATTTGGAATGCAAATGCGAAAAGAGGGACAGCTTGACTTCTCGGCGGGTATTTCTACTTCTCTTTAAACGGTAAGTCGAATAGCATGTTTCATATTGAATGCAAAATATCTTGAGATAGAATCAAGGAACCTATGATCAATTTAGCCTTGTTGGAAAGGTTAGGATTTTTTGCAAGAACTTGATATATGTCTATTATACTGGGAAAAATTTTTTTTGAGTGAGATGGGGGTCAAAATTGGTAGGTTTTCATCCTTTTTGCAGAAAAATTTCCTCTCAAGATGGCAGGTGCTTCAGGCAATCTCGACCCATTTCCAGGCAAGCAGCACGTGTGTCATGGCATATAAATTCTTTGTTGTGTCTATTTTCAATAAATAAAGACATTATTTATGAAATTGGTTGCCAATGGTAACAAAATTGATCATTACAAATGTCCTCTCTACAGTGGAATTCATCTATTTTCTGGTAGTTTGAGACCTAAACGATGCTTCGGTTTACCCTTTGGTTCACAAACCAGTTTCGTATATGACCACATCCTGCATTCAGTATTGCTGCACAGATAATACCCCTTTTGTTTTTGCCGTGAATACGATTGGATTGTCTTCCTGGGAATTTAATTCTGGACGTAGATATCTAGGTTCGGCAGTACTATTGGAGTGAAAAATTCGACTCTGTATCATTTTACCGTTTTGTACCGTTTACTACAACGAGACGGTTTTCTCACAAATTCTTCCGCAAACCATTACACTTCCCCTAAAGTTTGTCTGCTCCCTTCATATAACATCCCACGAAACGTTCTCCACATCTTCGTAAGACGAGGATCCTCCGTCGTCAATTTTCAAATGAAAACGGGACTCATCTTGCCGTCCAAAGCGCAAGTGATGGCACACCCAAATTCCTCGAGCGTTCTTGTACTAATCTGAAAATTCTACCCCTTTGTACTAAACGTTTGAATACTTTCGATCATTTCACCCCAATAGACTGTATGTAAGGCCTATTATATAGGGCATATTGTGTTTGGAACTTATATTGAAATTCAAGGGGAAAATATTAGACATATATACCTTACATATCTTTTGTGTTGAGTATTCTTTATTTTACTTATCCAACTGTACATTATACTTACAATGGAACTATTTTGTCAGGAGGAAGTGTAAGAGCAAATCCTTTACTGAAAACTTGAACAGGACAGGTTTCTGCATCACTGAAACTGTTCACTAAGGCATCTGTAACAGCACTCGTACAACCTGCAAATGAACAATCAAATTTTTAACAAGGACTTACCTAGTTCTAATGATAAATCAGACCCGAGATTTCCATACAAATATTAACAAAGACTTATCAATCCAGTTCCTAGAACTAGCCTTACAAGTAAATATTGCAGTTTATGTACATTTTTCTGTTCTTTTAAAATGAATTGACTTTCAATCATCATGTTACATTTCCTATGGTGTCTGTATTGACTGTCTTTGTATATTAATCAATTCATTGAAATCAATATAAACAATAATCACATGTTCAAATTTAGTGCAGACGCATTGCAATGTGTTTCTTCTGTAAATTCTACTATCTAGAAATCATATGTAAACGTACAAATTATTTAATGTACACCTATTCAACAAAGGAGATGGGTGAACAAAAAGCGGGGGAAAAGTCCATTCATCAAAATGCATAATACAAACATAATTTCCATCATTTATTTATTTGCTTTAAACTGATATTCGATTTTTTAAAATAATATATGTAAAAAATAATCGGTGATAAGATAGAAAATATTTGCCAACAAAAATTACGAAAGCAAAAGATGTATTAGGGGTATCGAATCCACCACCCAAAATGATTTATTAACAAAGTACAAATAACATTTACGCTTATCTGTTTAGACCACTCAACCAACTTGTTTACATTTAAATCACGCATGGTATATCGTCTTCAATATAAGGGACTTGGACATTTTTTTTTACAACACTATATTATATTAAGCATTCACTGAAGCAATTAGCAAGATTCCAGTTCCCCGAAGCCAGGACTATTTCCCGAGGCGTTAACCGAGGGAAATAATCCTGGCTTCGGGGAACTGGAATCTTGCTAACTGCCTCAGTTAAATGTTTTATTATACCGAAACAATTGAAAATATATAGATTAACAAATTTTCGTCAAAAGCAGTTCATTTAATATGTTGGCTGTCGCTTGATGTTTAATAAATCCATGTTTTCTCGTGTGCATTATAAGTTTTCTAACACAGACAACGATACGTAAACGAGTTTCTAAATGCATATTTTCCCATTCACTTTCCTTTAAACCATCAAACCTAAATATTGCCGTTGAAATTGTCGCCATGTTTACTAATGTTCAACGTTTACAAAGCATTGTGACGTAACAATAGCGTTAGCGTAATACGTAACGCTAATCCATGATTGGTCGAAAAACTATGACGCATTTCTATTTGCATCCGAAACGTATCGGGACTTTTCCTTAACTTGAAAGAAATTGCTAAGTGTTCCGAATAGGTGAGTGTTAGTTCAACAGACTGTCACACCTTTTTGCAGGGAGATAGTCTGTATCGCAGGGAATCAGGGAATCAGCAAATTATATCGATTTACTCTTATATGGTGAAAAATCAGTAGAGGTATAATAACATTCTTTATCTATAGTGGGCCATTGCTCTACCTTTATAAAGAGGAAGAAATGTACAGTTTTAGTCTTTCGACAAGCACACCCCTTTACAAAATAGGAGACTCGACCCACACACATTGAAATTTAAGCAAATCTCAACAAAAAATTATCAAATTTGATTATTTTGACTGTGTTAATTCTAAATTTCACTTACCAATAATTGAATTGAGCAGTTGTTTCAATAAGAACCTATTGTAAATAGACATACTGATGCGACAAATTGCAACTACATAATATATGTAGTTGAGAGTGCTTATATTTGTCTTTCATTTCCATCAACTTGTAAGCACTTTTCTCGTCTTGTTCACTCATCGTTACCCATAATAAACATAGGTGATTCCAATATTCCAAACGCATGACGTAGCAAGATCTCCAGAGATTGGCAGAAATCCGGTTGTTTGCAGAAAGATACTGCGTATGGAAAAGTTTTCATCTTCTGTAAAAAAAAAAAGTGGAGACTTACGGTAGAATGTATCTAAGAGACAAGCTACAACTGTTCGAGAGATACATCTGGGGTATTTGTTAAATGTATTGCACTATATCTTGTGTCACAAAGTTATTCACCAGAAAACAGCTCAAATTTCTTTTAACTTGACCTTCCCATAATTACGAAACACATAAATATAAGTGCCGTTTTGTTTACGTTGTACGAGTATATATTACAGTAATGAACATTGACGAGAATTCAAAGACGGGACGTCGTCCGTATATCTAGCTGTCTGTCCGGGCCTTGTAGAGAGGATACAGATCAAACTGTACGCTCCAAGACTTTACAACCTGGTGCAATTGATCACCATGATGAAAGGAAGATGTCTATAGTTTTTCAAGATTAGAGGTAAAATGTTAAGGTCGTAATATTACTTGTGGAGGAAAACGTTGTAGGCAGGATATAGACCAAACGTGAGCTTCAGGCTATTACATCTTGGTACGTGTAATAACCATGAGAGAAAGGTATATATTGTTCTTCAAGGTCAGAGGTCAGGGTTGTAGTGTCACTTAGTAGGAAAACGCTTTAAACAGAATACAGACTGATCCGTAAGCTCCAGAATCTTACAACTTGGTACAATTGATCACCATGATGAGAGAAAGATGCCTATTGTTTTCAAGGTAAGAGGTCAAAGTCATAGTATCAGCTATTAATAAAATCTTGTAGGTTTAATAGAGACCAAACTGTAATGGTGCTAGGACCGTCAAACGTGGTACCTAATATGCACCTTAGCCGAGTGAAGGGTGCATATTATTTCTCAATAAGCATAACAATAAATTAGCACTTAAAGGACAGTGATAGGTCTGTTGAAATATGAATCCCACTAAAATCAGTACGGGCGTATTCTGCAACGTTGGCAATGCTCGTGTTTCCTATTTGCACTTGATATTGTTGATTGACACATGTGACACAAACGTCCTATATTTAGAACGGTATTTGGTGGAGTTATGTGAAACCTGTTTACTGGAATATCTAGATATAAAATTCCCTGACGTTTGTATTTTACTACATAATTATGGCAAAACACTTTACAGAATTACATTAAATATCATATTAATAGGGACTGGACTTAACGATAGGTCTCAACATCGCTGCATGAAAGCCCAACTCCAATCATCGGTGAACAACTATTTTGAAAAAAAATCGATTATTTAAGTTGGTATTTTCTCATAATTATATTTTACAGTAACCAAGTTTAAATATTTGAAATCCCGATTTTGATGGTCATTTTCGAAATGTCCTACACCAGGAAGTTACAAGGATACAATGGGTCAATTATGAATGTATGAAACAAAATTTAAACACACCCGTACTCTCAGTTTGAGCGTAATTATGCCCCCCTTTGCTTGATAACAACCAAACTTGGGACAGGGATTGTCCTTAGAGAGTAGCTGATCCCTATTGATTTTCTGGTCCAAAAGTCAAGGTCAAAGCCTTTGTCTTAGGCCTATGTGTTGGTGTTGTATGCTCAATATCTTTTTAACCCTTTGATTGATAACAACCAAACTTGGTACAGAGTTTGTCTCTAGAGAGGAGATGATTCCTATTGACTTCCAGGTCAAAGGTCAAGGTCAAAACGATGGTTTTAACACCATGTCTTGGGTGTTGCCCACTCTATATCTTTTTATCCCTTTGTTTGATATCAACCAAACTGGGCATAGGGATTGTCCTTAGACAGTAGATGCATTGATTTGCAGGTCACGAGGTCAAAGGTCAAATCACTAGTCTTAAACCCATGTGTTGTCCGCTCAATATCTTTTGACCCTTTGCTTGATAACAATTAATCTGGGTACCGGTGTTGTCCTTAGAGAGTAATTGATCCCTATCGATTTTCTGGTCACATGGCCAAAGATCAAGGTCAATCCGATTGGCCAACGTCAAACTGCTAAAGATTTGTCATATCTGTTATTTTTTTATTCAAACTTTTGGCATCTAATCATGATGAAGTGGTATTTTACCCTTATTTGTTTAATGATTAGTTTTGCCTTGTATAAAGCATCAATTTCAAAATACCTTTAACAGGAATAATCATTTTGGATTTTGCACCACGGGGTATTTATGTTTCTCAAACATTTCTTGTTTTTGTATTGATGTGGTACCATACTAATTCAGCTTTTCATCCTGTTATTTCCTTTATTTCTTCATAAACAGAGAAAAATAATTAGCAGGTTAATTTCTGAACGATCGTCAAATCTAACCTTGCTATCCACGATGACAACTGCAGAGAAATTTGGCCAACTATCTACGAGAACTGTTTTCTCCGTCAACAAGCCCCTCCTCAGCAATTTGAAATGATTAAATACCTTTACAAGTAGATAAAGACGTAAGCTAAAAATAGTCTACACATGATTTCCTTCAAATACCAGCACTGAAGTATAGAACTTTAATAAGTGAAGCGGAATTTTTAGGCCATACTCGAAAGTCAGATCAAATTAAAGAAAAACTACTTACACATATGGAGTAAGGCAACTCTTTCTCTAGTTCTGTTTCCAAAGCGGAATATTCTGTAGAGTTCAACACATGTACCGCCATTTTGTAAACAATTTGAATGTGTTGACATTCCATATTATCTCACGTGACATGCATACTTTAGATATCACAAGTGGGACCTAGTTTTGAAGAAGAGGGTGCACATCATCCAGTAAATTGATGAATACCCTAGCTAGGTAGAAATTATCTAAGGAAGAGACTCGTGGGGTCACTACGCTCACCTGAAAGACATCGCTGTAGTTTATAAGTAACTAAACATTGCCGAATCAAATGTTTTAAAGCGGACGATTTTTGTTAAAATTATAGCAATGCAGTATTCGTTCTTGAGAATACCTATGTATTTTGCTCTTTGCATTCTCTAGCTTGGAGCTTGACGAAACTTGAATGTAAAGTGTCACATGAATTAAATTTGACAAAAGTAGCGACAACCTCCTTGGTTTCTTTGAATATCGTTTTCTTTTTCATTATCATATATATTTGTCTTTAAACAGTAAATATATGTTGTGACACCAACTGGCCCGATGGTCTTGATTTAATTAATCAATTTGTTGTGTAGCAATATTACCAAAATTGTTTATCGCCTAGGTAGCTTTGTGGTTTGTTCACCTAAGTATTAATGCAAGGGTCCCAGGTTCGATATCGACTGTTCTTAAGATTTCTCTCCCTCTTTCCTACAGTACTGTCCATTTACACTTGTTGTAATACATAAGAATTGACGTTACAATAAAGAAATATCAAAAAATGTTAGTTCTTAAACAAACTTATGGTAATGCAACGCAAGATTATTTGTAGGAAAAAAAGTAAATGAATCGTACATCTTTAAGAAAGCATTTTTTTTAAATGACTGATCTTTTTTCATATTTTAAAGATGCATCTATGTATGATTTCAAAATGTCTAATCCTTAATTAATCGTGAGGAATGGTCGTGTGTTGTCATACGATTTGATGTCGGAAATTTCAGAAAAAGTATTATGGTATCTATAATAAGATTTCTTTAGAAATTTTAGAATATAAATGGAAATATGGAAACATCAAAGAGCGACCTATCGATCCCGCAAGTCCCAAAACAGAATACAAAATAAGAATTAGGCACACACGGATCCCTGGATACACCAGAGGTGGAACGACGCGCTCAGGAAAAACGGACTAGCCACACCCGCTGTTAGCCCCCGTCCGATCAGGCAAACGGTGCAATCTGTTGTCGAAAATACTGCACAAAGTCGGCCCAACAAACAGCACGAAAAACAACAGACAGCACCCGACATGAGAGACATAAACACCATATGCAGGTGTAAATGGACAACTGAGAAGCTAAAAGCATCCCCTTTGACATAAAGTTGAGCTATTAGTTAGCTTCGAACGCCTATTTTCAATAAATAACTAAGTACAAAGCAAATATGAAAGACACTGTGGTATCTTTTTTCGAGTTCATGAAATATGAAGTAAAGCAAAGAAAAAACAGTGATCAATCTCGATAGTCCCAAAAGAATACAAAACAAGAGTTGGCTAAACACGGATACCGACACATCAGAGTGGATCAGGTTTCTAGAGAGTAACCATCCCTGTTACTCGCGTCACACCCACCGATGAGCCCATAATCTTGATCAGGAAAACGGAACAATCCGTAGTCAAATCAGTGTTGTGAAAAACGTACGCTCAACAATGGCCATTGAAACATATCAGCACCATTTGACTCTAAATAGTATCATACTGGCAAACGAAATTGTTATAACGACCATAGAATTTACGAAATGCTGCCTTTAAAGTGGACTGTTGAACCCCTCATCAACAACAACTTGTCTGTAAGTAGCTTGCCTCGAATTCAAAGACTGATCAATACGCAGGAAAGCTCTTGCGTATCGTAATAATTTGAGAGACATACACATCACACTAAGCACATGATGGAATGTTGCTACATAGATATGGGGGTTGAAGATGGAGAAGCTGAAATCGTCCCGTTTGTCATAAAGTTGAGTAGTTTGTCGTTAATGTCAATGTTCAATAAAATATCCAAGTACGAAGCAGACATAGAAGACTCTGTGGTGTCCTTTATTTCTAGTTCGCTGGAATATATTGAATCGACATATGAATGAAAATCATTATTATTGACAAATAAAACGTCGTCAATATGCCTCTGTATGAACGTGAAATAACAGCGAATTCGAACTTAGCAGGCCCAAGCTAATTTCGGCGTGAACACAGAAGATTGATTGATTATTTGTTTGTTCTTCGTCCCGTTGAGAAGTTTTCACTCATACTGAGACGGTGAAGGGCAGCAAATTTAGACCTATGCTTAACACTTTCGGCTTTTAGCAGTGAGGGTTCTTTAGCGTGCCACACATGCTGCGACACGGGACCTCCGTTTATAAGGTCATATCCGAAAGACCCGTGATTCTCACTTGTAAATGCCGAGCTCTTGGCGAAGGAGCTTTGACGTCTTAGGTTTGACGCGGCCGGGTGACGAGCACGGGACTCAAACGCACGACCTACTGGTCACGAGGCGAGAGCTCTACCACTGAGCCACCGCGACCGGTACCACAGATGACAAAGTCTCATATACACAATGTATGTATCTCATATATAGTACTTAAAATCGTTTTGACAACATTTGATAACAATAGACGAGTTGCATACAAATCAAACAGCTACGGAACGTTGTATGAAATAACTTTATATGTTAAACTTTCAATATCCGAAAGAAGTACACTGTAATAAATCCACTAATCGTTGCACTTTATGTATCCTGCCCCCGGGGGGACCTCTTCCTATATATTGCTGTACACAGACGGTGCCGCTGGTATGGGTCGCTTTTTTTGACTAGTCGAATATATCAATGGGTTACGCAATTTTCATCAATCTGTATATATCAATGGGTAGACAATTTTTAATATGCCAATTGTATTTGCTGGAGTACAGCATCCTCTAATAAGCTTTAACGCTATGTAATCATAAAATATTTAGGACATTTTTCCCGAAATATAACTAAAATACAATATGCACTACTTGAATGGGCGGCAACTATACATGAATAGGGTCAACTTTTGGTATAAAAATATATGATTGGGTCAGAATTTTCAACGAAATATATGATTGAGTATGGTTTCACCAAATATTGAATATATTTATGGGGGGTGGTTGAAAAATCTCAGCGGGACGTCTGTACCCAAAAGTATAGGTTGAGACCCCCTCCGGATCTGCGTCTCTCGCTATTATCCTTTAATTAACGTGTTATGTTATATTTTTACAAGCCTATATGCCATTCCTAAAAACACCATAGAAAACTGTCTAAATAATGTTTGGTAGGTCACCAAAATACGTATTTAAAGGTCCAGTCTGAATGAAGGGTATTTTTTTCATTAAATATAATTGCTATCTTGAAGGCATATTAGAGTAATATTTTGAAGTTTATGTTCATTCCAAAAGTTTAAAATTAACCTCTATTGCCTTTTGGTTGTAAATTTTGTGTTCTTATCTTTAAGTACGATAATTCGTATGTCGCTAAAATGTCAAACAGGTATGTTACGCGTTTTACTGCGCGTGTTTAGAAATTGTTTTCTCGACTTCAGCGGTTTTAAACGTAGCCACTAAATCATCAATTTACGATAGCAATTGTACATAAAACCACGGAAAGCCTGACCATACATGTAGGTGTAGGAATATATCTGGCATGAAATGTAGAAAATGCTTAAACCTTTCAACATTATGAATTTGTCCTCTTTTCTGAGTGAGAATAACCTGGACTACTTCATCCGTAATACTAAGATCACTTTCATCTTAAGTCATATATAATTAATTATCCCCTCGCAACAAGTTGCGGAGGGGATATAGCATCGCTGCCGTGCGGATGCGTGTGTGTCCGTGTATGTGTGTCCGGCTTGTGAACACGATAGGAGAAGTGAGTCGCAGCATTCACTGCGCCACAGAATCATCAACCTTCCACAACTGTTGCCAATTGGAGAGAGAATGACCCCCTATTGATTTGTCAAGGTCAAGGTCACTAGTAATATTAAACCAAACCTCTGTGAACACGATTGAGTCGCACTGTTCATCTCACAGAATCATCAAACCTTCCACAACTGTTGCCCATGGAGAGAGATGGACCCTATTGATTTTCAAGGCAAAGGTCACTAGTAACATCCTAAAACCTTGTGAACAAGACTAGAGTCGCGCAGATTCGTCCAGAATACATCAAACCTTCAACATATCGTTGCCCATGGAGAGAGCATTGGACTGCCTTATTGATTCAAGTCCAACAGGTCAGCGTCACCTAGTATACTATATACCCCCCAAAAACCTTGTTGAAACTTACGCATAAGCAGTCGCAGCATGTGCATCGCCAGATCTAAACCTTCAAGCAATGTTACCCATCGAGAGAGAGCGAGGCCCATATGCATTTTCAGTCAAGGTAACACGTCGCCTAGTAACTATTGCCCCAAACCTCGTGAACACGATAGGTAGTCGCACGTCATTCATTCCATAGAATACACAAACTTTCACCAAATGGTTTGCCCAAGGATAGGGTAAACCTATCTTGATTTTCAAGGTCATAAGAGTCACTAATCTGATATTGTTTAAAAATCTTGTGTTGCGAAGGGATGCTACGGGCCTGTGCGTGCACTGTCTTTTCATGTTTTTAGCTCACCTGAATCAGAAGGCTCTCAAGTAGCTCTTCTGTCACCCTTTTGTCGTACGTCCGTCCGTTCCGTCCGTCGTTGTCTGTCCGTCCGTCTGGTCTGTTAACTTATTTCAATATTTCGACTTTCTTCTCAAGAACCCATGGCCAAATTCAACAAAAACTTGGCTACACCATCCATGCCTTAGCGTAAAGGGGCTCACAGTCTTGGTTCAAGTGAGAGGACCTAGCCCTATTCAAAGGGAAGATCAATCAGAAAATCGCAACAACACATAGGGTGGTGTATTTAAAAAATACCTTCTTCTCTACAGCAACCACCTCGGGCCAGAAAAGCTGCGCAATTTCATAATGGACATGTTTTGATATAATGTGTGATATTAGTTTGTTCAAAATCATGACTCCCGGGGGTGGTCACTGCCATGGCCCACACACTAGGGACCTCAAAGTTAGACATTGATCATATACGAGGCAAAACTTTAAAA
>CAJDSM010024055.1:5148-37287 GCA_903981925.1 Ostrea lurida | reverse complement strand
CCTAACCATTAGGCCACCGACGCCACAATAGCATAATCAAGCTACAGTTCTAAATTTCGCACATTTTTCATTTTCTTTGAAAGAAAGGCATCAAGATCGTCTTAGTGGACTCTAGGGTGTTGTTGATGGTCTAGTAAGAGTGGTGATTGCAGATTGTTATTTAGCACAACCCTGACGATAAATATCCCATAATCCCTTTCATGTTTCGTATATGTCGATATTATTTAAACTCGAAACATCTTTCAATATATCAATGATTCTAAAACACTTTTGGAGATAACAGAAAGCCAACGACCACTTATTGCTCACGCCCACGGCATTTCCTTCTCAATGGCGATGTTTATAGCTCACATTTATTAAAGCCCCAAAAGGCAAAATAAGTAATAACGCCACGTTTTGATCAATGCAGTGGAAACATTGTAGGCAAACGAATTGTATAATACTGTTGATCTTTTGGAATACACAATGTAATATTCAAACCTAGGTATGGCAACAGATTTCGTGCGATCCATGATGTTTTTTTTCTACTCTGATCGAAGTGTGAAATATATGATTTGCATTTTCAAAGCCCCTCAACGATCGATTTTTCATTTTGAGGCCTCGGGGTCTTGACCTTTATTATTTGCTCAGTATGTTACCACCCAAGCAATCATTAATGAACTCTGCTTCACGTCAGAATATCACAAAATGCTGTAGTCGCATCAGATGAATTGTAGCATTTTCCACTATTAATGAAAATAATGGATAATTTTATCAGTCTGTTGTGTTGACATATACATGTATGTAACAAGTGTTCTTGGTTTATTTGTTGGTTGACACTTGGGTGGCAAGTGTTTCTGATATATGAGTCAGAGACAACGGGTTTCCATAGATTAATTTCTGTTAAAAAAAAACAGACAGACATATAGACAGACCACCATATGCCCCTTAAATATCTGATTACTTGGGAATCAAAATTATAAGCGTCAATATGGTGAAAAAAATCTTTTGACAACTTGGTAGTCTTAGTTTACACCACTAGAGGTAACTTTTTTGAAATGTGTTCGAGTTAAAATCAAATAAGACAAGTTGTAGGGAACTGTTATCATTCAATTACACAATCATGGCATCATATCTCTAGGCACCTTTAACAGCAAACAAACTTTTGTTTCATGGCCACTGTTTCGTTTCATGGCCACTATTTCGGATTTGTAATATTTGTAGTTGAAGTTGAATATGACACGACTTTCTCCCATTTCAATTTTGTTTCATCACTCAGACGCAGTTATTGCATATTACGAACATGTCATGAAACGCCTTGGACAATTCCGATTGGTTAATCTTCGAACCTTTTTTATATTTCATACGACAGATCATCGATATTACTTGTGTCTGTCGCATGTACATGTTGTGTTGAAACTAGCTGCTGGACAAAAACCCTGTTGGTAAAAAGATAAAAATACTAAATGTATAATGAATTTTTAAAAACTAGTAAAAATTTACCAACCAACCCCCCAACCCCCCAAAGAAAGAAAAACCAAAAGACCCAAAAACAAAAAAACAATAACAACAAAAAATTAAACAAACAAAACAACCCTCCTCCCCCCCCCCAAAAAAAAACCCAGCATGCCGACAAGGTGAGAAACATGTTCCATCACAGATGCTCATTGGTAACCGATTTTCCCATACTATGGTTCCTTATTTATTTTTAATTTTCAAAAGACTTATTGAAATTTTGAAAAGTCAAGCACTTGGAGTAAAACAGGTTACTTACTCACACTGGTCAAAGAGCCGATATTTTCTTGTGGTTACGGTTACAATGATACCTGATCTTTTCTTCTTCCAGGAAGAAGAACGAATTGCTGCGGAGAAAGCAGAACTTCGGAGAGAAGTGGATAATGAGATTAAAACGCTTCAACAAAATCTTACAAAATTACAGCAGGTATCAAATATAAAAAAAAAAAAATACAAAATACGACAATAATACTAACTATCAAAACCATACAAAATACAGCAATATACATGTACCAACTATCAAAATCTTACAAAATACAGCAATATACATGTGCCAATTATCAAAATCTTACAAAATACAGCGATATACATCTATCAAAATCTTATCAAAATTACAGCACTATACTACATGTAACTATATCAGAATCTTACAAAATACAGCTGTATACCAACTATCAAAATCTTACAAAATTACAGCAATGCTACAAACTATCAAAATCTCTTACAACATTTACGGCAATGTACAAACTATCAAAAATCTTACAAAATCTACAGCAATTAATCAACGTATCAAAATCTTACAAATTACAGCGATATACCAACTATCAAAATCTTATCAAAATTACAGCACTATACTAACTATCAGAATCTTACAAAATACAGCAATATACTGTCATGTACCAACTATCAAAATCTTACAAAATACAGCGATATACCATTTATCATAATCTTAACAAAATTACAACACTATACTACATGTAACTATCAGAATCTTACAAAGTACAGATGTATACCAACTATTAAAATCTTACAAAATTACAGCAATGTACAAACTATCAAAATCTTGCAAAATTACAGTATTTCTTCCTCAAACGAGTGAATGTCATGGGTCTTCCGAATATGAGTTTAAATACAAAGGTCATACCAGCGATACGTAGCAGAATGGTGCAAATTCCTAATTATGCCAACACTTACCGTCACAATAGACCTTTATATTTAAACTCATATTCGGAAGACCCATGGCATTCACTCGTCATCACGTATAATAGACGTTTAGAATTGACACTTCGTCGGCAATGACAATGGAACTCTGGTTTTCCGGTTGCAAATTAAGCGGCCAAATTCCTAGGCTACTGCACCCGTCCAGCAGAGAGAGAGAGAGAGAGCGCAAATGACTTTTAGACTGTGTACAATAATAAAATGTATAATATGTACCAATGGTCAGATCTAATGGAGAATACTGAATTGTTTGTCATAGCTACAATGTAACATGTTTGATTTATATTTAAAGGACAAATCTGACCCAAAGGGATCCGAATTAGAAGAACAAGTGAATAACGTGAAAATAAAATTAGATGAATTGACGGGAGAGAATAGAAGACTTCGTAGTGAACTCACAGACGCACACACAAATCTCGCTCTGGTTAGAAGTGAACTTGCAACAGTTCGACAACAGCACAAAGAGAAATGTCAAGAGGTGTCGATGTAAGGAGAGGTCTTATAGACATCTTTAAGTTGAAAATATTCAATCGCTAAAGTATTCACATTACAGTAAAGATTTCTTTTGTTATAAAAATTCAATATCGTGTCTTGTAAAAATTATTTTTTCCCACAAAAAATAACGTTTTGTATTCATTACGAATTGTTGATTTCAGGGAAAAAGAAACGGTGATGGAATACATAAAAGAACAAGACAATTTAACTCGACAACTTCATCTATTACAGTGAGTTTTTGTGTTCCTATTTCAGATGATTTAAATATGCAATACTGGTACTGGATAACGAACACATCATACAACAATTCTTAATTCCTAATTTATCTTCAGTGACGCCAACAAGCAACTTCATGACACCAATGACGATCTCAGACTTGCCATCGAAAGCAGACGACAAAGTCAAAGAACTTCCATAGCTGTAAGTTCGTACCTAAAGACATATTTGAGCTTTCATTTTGTACAGACAAAACATATTGCTGACTCTGATTGTTTCTGTTTCTCTAGAGTGCTTCCAGTTCCACACCAAACACATGCGGTAAAGATAGACGAGGCTCCGTGATGAGTGAATACTTCCTCGGAAACCGCACTGGGCCACCATCGTGAGTTCACATTTTGAAGCAATTTGTATTTCCAAACACCGATCATTCTCTAGCCCAATTTCTTCTGGTACTGATTAAAAAATACAGGAAAATTAAGACTTTAATGGATATGAAGGTGAAAAGACTTGTTAAAACTTTTGATAAAGAGTTGTCTCAGGTTAAATCTTCTCCTATTTAGAGTTAGATCATGTAACCTAAGTCCTGCATCATCAGTTATTGAGGAGCCCATTTCTAGACAACTTGCCGTCAATAACTCGTCCTATTCACCTCGACGCCTTCCTACCAGGTTACCAAGAGACGACACGTGCGAGGAAGACAATTTGGGCGATGACATGGGTAAGCACTGTCTATAAAAATATATTTTTCCGAATGTGTTTAACACGATTTCCTTCATAAAATAAATGGCGTTCTATAATTTTAGGGGATTTTAAGATATAATGTATTCTAAATACATAGCCTAACGTGTTTCCTTTTTTAGAAACTGAATATGAAACCAAGATCCACATGTAATTTAGAGTGCATAGCAATAGCTTTTCAAAAGGTTCTTTCTGATCACTATATATCGTAGACTTTGCTTTCTTCTAGTTGTTCGCCTATCCACAGCCTTTTACATTGTATATCCAGATCACCAGGGTAACAAGTGGTTTAATTATGTCACGTGAATTTCGTAACTACCACATGCTCTGGCAATTTCACTATTTTTCCATAACATGCCTTGGTGTCCAACAAAAATCCTTTGCCCATAATAAACCTGTACGTGGCACTGTCACATCGTATTCACAGTTTGTTCAGGTTGATATGTATTGTTTGTGTGTGTGTAGTTATGTGAATATTTTATATGCATTGACACATGCANATATTGTTTGTGTGTGTAGTTGTGTGAATATTTTATATGCATTGACACATGCATCAATATTCCTTCACTTTTCATGTATTCACATTTCTGACATCATATAATTCACATGTCGCACATCTTCAGTTGAATCTGTTATGCATTGAAATATAAAATCGAATAATTTAATTTTACTTGTTAAAGAATTTGATTGGCTGAAACAAGATTGAGCAACATCAATTATTTGTATAATCTAACTTGCTCTTTGTGACGTCCTAGAATGACGTCAAATGCATTTGACGGTGTTGTTTCTACTTTGTTGCTACGGTAAAATTCGTCGCCCACATGCAAAATTTCATTATCTCGCAAGTTATTCATCACATACGTTAATGCAATTTTCTAAATCAAATTATTAGGAATGAAGCTAATTTTGACCCTAGGTTATACGTAATAATCTAACTTGGTGCAGTTTACGCTTAATATAATCCGCTTCGCGGATTATAAAAGCGTAAACTGCACCAGTTTGATTTTATCGTATAACTAGGTCAAAATTACTTCATTCGCTTAAGTATTTTAATTCCTTCTGATATTTGTATATAGAAGTTTGCCAGACTTACCTAGCATAAATTAAATTACTCACAGATAGCGGACATTCCACGTTGAGAGAACACAATGATGTAGACACAGAATCAGAAGCACACTATGACGATGATATGTATAGACACAGACTCTTCACTCCCAAGATACCGCCCAGCAGACTGGTGGAGGAAACAGATGTAAGCATTCAAAAGGCAATAGATTAGAGAAACATTCAATCTTTGAAGATATTTCCTACACATTCAGTGACTTAGCTCCATCTTGAAAAGTGGAGGGGCGCCACCACTTTGAAATGAGGGGAATAAGCGGGAGGGGAAAATGTGTCTAAGTTATTCATAAGCCAAACCAACCCCACATGTCAAAGGGACGAGGATCATCCTATAATACTACAAGGGTCCAATATTCATAACGTAAAACTAACCCCCTGATTCTTAATGATATTAGAACAATCCTTAGTTAAATTTCAATGACAATTACACATGGAGGGGGTCGTCAAACATGGTTGTTTCCCACTCCCTTTGATTAGTGGAGGGATACCTGTCCCAACTGCACCCTCTCCCACGACTGTGTATGTTTCATTTCAAGTACTATTACACAAACTTTATTCCATACAAGTCATGTTCATTTTACCCTGTATATATGTGAGGCATTAGTATATCGCTATGTGGAAAGATAGAAAAACATTGTTATAATATACAATTAAGCAGAATGGGAATGGGGCAAATGTAATTAGAGAGAAGATACGTCGCGTATCAAACTAATATTATTGCAAACATTGCTTCATATTGCATAAATCTTGCGTGCCCATAAAGTTATTTTGATTGCCTTTATCTTTTAATGACCACTGTCTTAAAACAGTATCGTTAAGCAATGTGATTTGTTTTAAAGGAACCGGAATCTCATGACGAAACAGAAGCTGAGTCTGTCTTCCCTAATGACAGTCGGTCCCTTCAGTTACATTCCCGGCTTGGTGCACCAGGTCTCAGGTCTTCCCGCACAAGTCTCAGGTCGCGTGAGAGCAGAAATAACCGTCTGCGTCGAATGACAACAAGTCAAGAGGTATTTTTTCATGGAAAAGCAATCAATAGCACTATAGCTAAAATGTAACAAATTTTATACCTACTTCACGTGTCATCAAATTGTCTTTTCAGTCTATCAGCTCTTCTAAAGCCTCTCGGGATCCAGAGAGGATGTATAAAATAGTCCTAGCAGGTGATGCTGCCGTCGGAAAATCCAGTTTCATAATGAGACTCTGCAAAGGGAAATTTGTCCCCAATCTGAGCTCTACTTTAGGTATGTTTCCTTTCCACACTGAAATCAATCAAAATGTGAAGAAAAGAAAAGATATCGTGATTAAAAGTATGTTAACANTAATCAAATTGTGAAGGAAAAAAGATATCGTGATTAAAAGTATGTTAACAATTAAACTTCCAGGTGTTGATTTTCAAACCAAGTTACTGGAAGTTGATGGTCGGACCATTGCCTTACAGTTATGGGATACAGCAGGTCAAGAGAGGTAACTCTATGTTTCGTTTGATTTAAAAAGCTCAGTATATCTACATTAGAAATTCAGATTGAAAGTCCATTTGAACCACCTAATTGCATATACACATCAACTGTGATGAGAGACAATGATGATGGTGTTTATTTTTTTAGATTCAGAAGTATAGCAAAGTCCTACTTCAGGAGAGCAGACGGAGTTCTGTTGTTATATGATTGTTCATATGAGAGATCATTCATGAATGTTAGGGAATGGGTAGACTCCATTGAGGCAAGCTTTTACTTCTGCTAGCTCAATAAAATCTTAAATTTGTAATATTTGAAAAATACTTTCACAAACAATTGTACAAAGATTCATCAGTCAAAAATTGACATTTATGTGTTTGTTTACTTTGAGAATCTTGTTGTAGGACGGTGCTCAAAAGAAAGTGCCCATTATGTTGTGTGGAAATAAATCCGATTTGCGAGACGAATCTGAAAAACAAGGTAGAAAAGTTGTCAACTTTGAAGATGGGCAGAAATTAGCGAGGGTAAATTTCTTGTTCAAATTCGTTTTGTGAAATTGTTTGATTTGTATAATATGAAATACTGATTATATTAACTGGTCATGCTAATTATAGGAATTTGAAGGGCTTTTCATTGAAACAAGTGCTAAGGAAGGCTCCAATATTGTTGATGCAGTTACAGAACTTTCGCGGTAAGAATGTCTACATTATGGTTTTTCCCCATTTTTTCTAATTTTTTTTTACTCTTTTGACATGCACTTAGTGTTCTGGTTAATTTGCTTGGTTTCAATTTAAGGTTTCAAAGCCTTTATGCTTGCAAATAAAAACTGTTGTGCTAATCTTTTCTGCTTTATATGTTGATTTGTTGTAAATGATTTCTTTTTGACTTAAATGTACATATTTCTTGTTCCTCTTTTATCTTTATTTGATAGTAATTAGTTGTTTTGGTCTACATTGTTTTCATCCTATCTACGCCCCTTTGGTTGTTTGATGTCGTTTTACATGCATGCTTGTCCCGTGTTCTGAAATCCCACCATGATCTGTTTTTTCAGACTTCTCATGGCAAGCGAAGATTTTGAGCTTGTGACCTCAGGACTTCAGCTAAAGACTGAAACTACAAAGACAAAATCCTCCTCTTGTTGTGGTTCATAGATAAAGACTTTGTTCAATGCGATGGTGACAGCTCATTCTATACACAGACGATGATGGAGTCGCTTTGCTTATTTACAGCTTGTCATTTTTAACCATTTCAGACTGCTCACCTCTAATGAAGATTTAGAAGTGAAAGCCTCGGGGCTTCAACTGCATGACCCAAACTATGATCCCAGTAAACGAACAAATTGTTGTGGAAGATCGTCATGAAATACAAAACTTGATATATCGTTCCGGATGTTTTGTATGGGATCTTGCCATTAAGGAATTTTGATATTTTTTGCAGACTATTAACAACTTATGAGGACTTAGAAGTAAAATCATCTGGCCTTCAACTGCATAGTGGTAATATGAAGGAAAAATCTTCATGCTGTGGATCATAATATGTATTTATGCATACGGTTTTATTTCTCCTTTTGTTTTGTTATTCCAGGAATATTGCATGCTTATTTTGATTAATCTATCAGGGCATTGCTTGATTAGCCATTACAATTAATTTGCTGATATAATTTCAACTGATTGTTGTCAAACCGAATCACTTGATCAATGCTATTATTTACTATATATATATATGGATGTGTATATGTTATTTTGTGCAATAGTTTAGGAACAATACTTTTTACATGTAGTTTTCATATGATGGTTGTTAAAATATGTGAAATGTAATTTTCGCTTTCGATATTTCATGTGTTTTGAAAAATGATTGCACTTTCAGTAGCTTATTTTGTAGAACAGTGTAGCGTATTTATTTTGGACGTCTATGTCTCGATGTAAGATGATAAATAGTTATTCGATTTTGCATTTATATACTTTGCTACATATCAAAGTTGAATGAACACAGCGAAGCTGTTTTATTTACTTATTGTCTAGTCTTATTCATCGCTATACTTAGTATATGCTGGTAATCATTTGTTAAAACATGAAGTGAATTTTGTTAAGTTTTCCTCTTGAAATATACGATTAAAAAAAGAATACAAAATTTTACTAGTTTTACTCTTGTTTTGAAAAAACCCCCACCAAATTGTTAGTTTATATGTATATATATATATAGTATTATATCACTCTTTCGGTGGTGAAATATGTTTCATACTTCATATAAGATGCTTTAATGCTTTACCTAAAGCCATTAAATAGAGAGAAAAAAATGGTATTGCGACTCCCTTTATCAGATAACGACGAGTAAGAGTTATCTAACTTCGTCATATAAAAATTATAATAATCCTTATAAAGAAAACCCCCGTCTCCACTCATTTCATTACATTCATGAATTTCACCGCGTGTATATCAATGGTGGGCGTGTCATTTTTTTTTTTGGAGAAGATATTTTATGTTTCTCGGGTAGTAATCATTATTAGAGTTGTGTAATCATGCTATCAGTTTTACAATTCATTTTTCTAAACTGATTCTGATTATTCCGTTCATATGATCAAAATACAGGACTCACGACGGGTATGATCGGTCAACAATGTATGCTTACTCCTCCTAGGCACCTGATCTTAGCTTGGGTTATGTTTAGCATTGTACTGTTAATCCCCTAATAAAAGGCATTAGAATATTTTTGATGATATGTGCCTATAACTGCAAAGACCGAATCACCAAAGTTGTTTGGGGTATGAATACAAGAACTACTTACAAGGTTTTAAAATATGTAAATATATGAACTCTTTTAGGTTGAAAATGTATAAAACTGTTGACAATTTGATGTTTTTATTTTCAAGAAAAAATTAATTAAATACTTGGGTTATTAATTTTTTTTTAAATTTTGCACTCCTTTTGTCGTGTACGATATGACATCATGAGTGCGTAAATGTCACATTGCTGTATCTTTTTTTGTGTACATTTCTTGTGACGTAACAATTACTTACCTAATGGCTGTTCCATGAACCACTACTTCCCAAAGGACTGAGCGGAAAAGTATAAACATATACAATAAAAGCACAAACAAATGCATTTCTAAAAATGTAAAATATAAGCAATAAATTTATGATTTATGAAAGATGTAGTCTCATAACTGCAACGGTGTGTGCAAACAATTTTCATACGCGCTAATGCGCGTTATTCAATTTGTATGCACACACCGTTGCAGTTATGAGACTACATCTTTCAATAAATCATAATCAGAGATTCATGTTTGCCCAACTCCTTTGTATTCTTAATTATGAAATTGATCACTGATCATCATTTTTACTTTTTCATGTAATATACTCAGAAGATGCAAATGATCAACTTGAGAAGGCGAAGATAACGAACAGTGATCAATCTCATAAATCGAAATACAAAAGAAAAATGAGAGCTGGGCAAACACGGATCCCTGGATATACCAGCGGTGGGGTCACGTACTGGGATGAAACTTTCAAGCTCTTCTGTGAAGAAGGCACTTAAAGTATTCGGTCTAAGGCTAGAATGAGTACAGAATGTATACTAATGAAGACTGTTCGTAGATGACGATAATATATGAATGTTCATTCCTTATAGCAGCGGGTGGTTTACACAAAACTTACCATGTCAAGAAAACCTTATCTAAATTGGGCATTTAATTCAAGAACGTAATCATTATATATTCTATAAAGAAAGACGGGATTTATTTTTCTTTTTTTTTGGGGGGGGGGCATTTTATTGTTAAAGATTCACTAACAGCCTGAATCAAGTGATTACATAGCAGCTGGTAGTTCAAAAAAAGGAAGCAACTATTGGGCAAATCAGAAATTACGTATCAACAGAATTTAATGAGTGGTGACAAGAAATTATTTGATGATGCATGCATTTGTTTATGTAATATCTTCTCAAATAAAATTTGAAAGCTCCGATACAAATCCATGAAAGGTACGTCTTTTCTCTATGCGTAATGTTCACCCATTCATAATTCTAACACTGAAAGAAGTTCTTTGTAAACCACTTTTATTTACATTTCAAGGTTAAATATAGAATCTTTTAGACAATTGTCTTCAGAAAATGTAACAAAAGGCAACAATATTGATATGGATTTGTATAATAATTGACTATTATATTGTCATGGCAAGTATGGGAACAACCGGAAAATGAAAACAATCATAAATGAAATTATCTATGTCTACGAATTACATTGCAAAATAATACATATTGCATACCATTCATATTCCATTTCCACTAGAAAATTATACAATATCAGTTGATATATCATATCATCTAAAGCCTATTAAAGTAGGTGAGAATGCTTAATCAGAAAGTCACATATAAAAGGCAAGCTTGATTGGATTGTTTAAGCTCGTTGTGAATTGCACATCAGTGAGTCTTAATTTTATGCAGAAATCACAAAATACAATAAAATTCAAAATCACATATACTGTGTCCTTTTCATAATGTATGAATGGTGGTTAACACATCCAAGATAATAATGCTCTGTAACATATGGCATGGATGAAAACCAATTAATACATATTATGAAAAAATGCAATTTTGATGACTGCAAAACTATCAGGCACTTGAAATAATCTAACCAACTACATGTAATTCTAAGTACATAAACTAATGACACTTATATAGTAGAACTTAATATAGCACTACAAATACAATTCAAAGTCATTCGTATTTACAATTCAGATCTGCCTCCAGCAATTGGTATATATATTGTCTGTCTATCGTACCCTTGATGAGCTAAAATACATGCATTAACATGATTATTATGATTTGTTCATTCAGATTAATAAACATAATGAATGAATCTCATCCAAGTAGTAAAATGATGCTACACCTTCAAGGATTTATGGTAAAATACCGGAAGTCATTGCACAGTCACAAAAATGTAATTTCTGTATAGTCTTATTGCGCTTCCATTTCATTCCAGAATGCCACAAAGTGTGATAAGGTTTGTTTAGAGAATGACCATGGATTACGTCATAAACACTGTGTTTATTGAAGGCAAAGGTCCTGGGTCATTGTATGCCTGGGAGAGGTCATGGTCACCCGTTATCATACCATTCACAGCCATACTTATGATGTCGTCACCAAAGTCATGATGCACTGCAAAATGAACAAAACATTAGATGCAAAATAAAAGTATAACCAAGAGTTTAGGCAAAAGAATAAATGAACTTTATTCTACGGTGCTATGTAAAAAAAATAATTTGAGAATGCACTTTCACCTTGTGTATTTATACGTTATTCATTATTCATACATTTGTTATGAGTCTTTGGAGACTGAAAATGATTGGACTGAATATTTATTTTCCATGTATTACCTCCAGGACGAGGCGGACTGTGACAGCTGGCGGGACTAGTGTTGTAAGCGCCATCTTTCGGTCGGATGGGTTTGTCTAGGATGTTCAGTGGATCGTCAGGGTAGCGCTGCTGTATCACGGATACGTGCTCGACATGTGGCTTCGATGGCGGATTATATCCGCTACCAAAGAAATCTAGAACGAAAGTGGCGATAGTAACATATAGTGTAAAGGCAAAGATGACGAACAGTGATCAATTTCGTAAGTCCCAAATAGAATACAAAAATAAGGGTTGGGCAAACACGGACCCCTGGACATACCAGAGATGGGATCAGGTGCCTAGGAGGAGTATTAAGTGAAAATAAATTTTGCAAATCAATTTCTAAATACAGGGAAATTTTCATCTGTTATCATTTTCGCCTATGTACACCGTGTGTATTAGTACATTAGTTCGCCCAGATCTGAATTCGCCCAAAATTGTTTCTTATTGAATGATTTGTATTTGTCAGTTTTTAAATTGCCCATCTAGGATAAATGAAATAGGAGGCGAAATTTACTCTGTAAATTTGCATGGTTGAATGACTTGGTAGCGAAAACTAGAGGAAGTAATAGCTTCATACAACTTTCACAAAAATGCGATATTCAGAAAATCTTTCCAATATATTTTTTAACATGGTGACCAGGATTCGGCGTTTTAGTAGTTTTAAAAAAATATAATCATTATTTTGATATAGGGCAGAAAATTAAAAAAATGTGGAAAAGTCGGAATCAAATATGCCCATGACACCTTCTCTCCTCTCTCTCTCTCTCTCTCTCCTCGTCTCTCTCTCTCTCTCTCTCTCTCTCTCTCTCTCTCTCTCTCTCTCAAAGCGAGACCGTAAGCATTTTTGAAAAAGAGATTATCACTAGTGTAAAAAATGGTCAAATACATGTATATTTGAAATATAATGCACAGAGGATTTATCATTAGATAAACATTTAAAATACATGTTTGCAATGAATTGAAATGTCCCTGACATTCACGACATACATATATTGAAAGCGAAAAATAATGTTTGCATTTTTATAATTACTTTACCTGAGCCAGAGTACGGCAAGCCGCTGAACGGTTGGTTAGGGGGCACCACGTTGAATGCACTAGTCCCTTGACTGTACACAGATGGGGACCCGAAAGTCGGTTGAGACAAACTGGTGTAATTCGGATTATAGAAGTCCGCACTGTTGTATTGAGAGTCATGAGGATAACTTGATTCCAGATCATTTTTCACACTGGAATAGGGTGAATGATTCATAGACGGGTGTGTTCGGAAGGCACTCGGGTAATGTGTACCATAGCCACCAAAACTATACGGCGAGCCAGTCTGGTATTCCCCTTGTCCTTAATACAAAAATAATCATCATTTGTAGAAATAGTACATTTCAATACAGAAATATTCCAGTTCCATTGTAGAATAACTATATAGCATAGATATACCAATAATAATAATGCTGTTTATTAATGAGCAGAATTAGAATTGTATGTTACATGTACACTTCAAACATCAATTATTTGCTTGACATACTGAATGAATAAACCAGAGAACATAGTCGTATGCAATTGAATGAAGCAAAGGCTCTAATAAGTGTCCCACCAGCGCGATCACACCCAATATTTACCGATGTAGCTAAAGGGAGCAGGTGCTACTAAAGATGATTGCGTAGATCCGGGATAGTTAATAACACTATTTCTAAGTTGTTGTGGAATCGGATTGAAAATGATTGGTGATGAGCGATTTGGCTGCGGGTTTCCTATAACACTCTGAAACGATATATTTTGGTATGTCATCAAAACGGTGAAATGCTTTTTCAAACTATATATGGATTCCAAGATAACTGCAAATTGCAAACAAATGTTCGATAATTTTCATTGTTTTGATCAAATTGACCTACAGACACTTTCTATGTAACATGTATACGGTATGGAGTTGGNCAAACAAATGTTCGATAATTTTCATTGTTTTAATCAAATTGACCTACAGACACTTGTAACATGTATACAGTATGGAGTTGACAGCTCATTACCTGTGCCATTACAGCCATATTGTTGATGTGGCTGGACATGTTAAAAGGCACCTCCTTCTCATGAGTGAATGTATTATGGCCGGTAGGTGACGGCTGTCCGTAAAACTCGCGCTTGACAGTATTGTTATTAAAGTTCCTAGAACTCAAAGTATCTCTCTTCGTGGCCAGGAAGCAGCTACTTGATTGTGAGGAAAGTATTGGACGAGAACTACCATCTTCTGCAAGAGAATGAAACATTCAATTTATTCAAATTATTAATGTTTTTGACGAAATTTATGATTTTCCTCAAAATTATAATGATACAGTTTGCAGTGAACTAATTTCAGTTGATTGTTATGGCCAAGCAATATGATTTTTTTTTACACTTCTGAATATTTTTGAGAGTTGTCTGCTAATGGCAAAGAAAAATCCTCAGATTTAGCCTATCCATTTGTCAACCTTCCCATTTTCTTCATTCGAGTTTGATAACAATAGCTCCATGCGAATGTTTACCAAGTACTTTCATTGTTTTTTGAAATAGGTTCTAAGATGTTCCAGATATTATGATCCCCCGCCCCCAACGATTTAAATAACAATATTGGATCATCATTTTCACTTGTGGTGGTCTAATGCATTGCAGCAAATTTCGCTGCATACGAACACCGTAAAATAATACAAACACCTTAAGATCACATGCATACATTAAATAATATGAACAGGGTAATATTACCTGTTTTCATGTGTTTCTCTAGAAGAGACTGAATCTCGGTTTCCTTCTCTACATGCAACTGAGTCTCCACGGCTAACAAGACATATTCATCCAGAAGCATCCGAATCAAATGAAAAGAACCTGTAAAAAGGAAAAATATTCATATACTTTAATATCTCATTATAAATGAAAATAATTCCTAATGCGTTCGTCAAATATTTTTAACTCTTGAAAATTTCAGTGTAGCGAATTTCTTCAGAGGTAATTTCCATTCATTCGAAGTTACATTGATATGTTGGTTAAAGAAGTGCCTAAACAGTCTCCGAATTACGAACCTTTCTGCATGTAAATATTGTGTTTTCGTTACAATATTTCTTAATCGACAACATATACATGTAACGTTTACAGCGTTTACAGTCTCTTGAATTTAGAAATTGTTTTGACGTTCAGACTTTTGTTGTATTTGCCTTACCAAACGCTTTAGCGTTGTTCAAGGTAAGATTATGCATCACTCTAGCTCCAAAGAACGACCAGTTCAACAGGAAGGCTGAGGCCCTCTTCTTAAAGGACCGACCATTTTGTTTACTCGGCTAGAAATAAAACGAACATCATTTGAAAATCTATCATGTTAGGATGCTTAACCAATGCTTTTAAACACGTTCAAATCTTCATTCATATGAAAAATGATTTTGTCTCGATAATGAGTTAGCATGTACATGCAAAAGAAGCATGCTGATTTTCATTGTATACATGTATGTTGCAACCTTTATTCTAATGTGATTCCAAAGTATTTATATGATATATATAATTTCTAACCAGTCCGTGAACATACCTTTATAACTTTATTTTCTACAACGCTATCTAACCACTCTGTAAACGACTCCACAGTAGCCTGCTTCCGAAGTATTTCTTTGAATTCCCTCAAAACTGAAGCGCAAGGATAAAATAAACAATATAAGCATTGCAAAATAGTGCACTATTATTCAAAAGTAACAAATGATAATGGTTTAGTTTTATGATTAATTCATTAAGTAGTCCATCCATCAATTTGGAAATCTATGAAAATCAACATTTACATTCCGTGTTGAGTTCCAGATCAGATTCTCCACCATCGTTGGTGTTGTGAAGCGCATGCGTGCCTATACTATTCAGATCAATGCTATCTACATCAGCAATCATCTGGTTGACCATTTGTGCGTCATAGAGCACAGGACGCGCCGTCTACAAAGTAAGAAATCAATTCCAATTTGCATGTGGTGATAATTTCAATTGATTTAAAACACTCTTCACATGAATTGATGGTGAATGTAAAAAGTGGTGTATTTTTGCAAGAAAAAAATATATCGCGTCAATTACCTGAGCAAGATGTAAAAATGAAGTTTGTCTTTTCATTGCTTGTGCAAACCTTCTTGCCACCGGAAGTTTGCTCTGTGAAAGAGGCTCTGGTAGATTTTCTAGTGAAGTGGACACCCAATTTTCCCAGTGTTTGGAAAAATTACGTATATCACACAGCAACCTATGTGAAGTGAAATAAAATGTCTTGAAACGCATTTATCTACGACTGAAAGTACATGTTTATCTCTATAGAATTTTACACTGATCATAAAAGCTTACGTTTCTGGCATTTCTTGCATTGTCGCTGGAATTAGGACCTCCGTCAGTACCTATAAAACGTGATGGGTACATGCATACATGTTGACAATTTGGTTCAGAACAGTCATAGTAAATCTCTACACAGAAAATGCAGCTGTGGCAATGTTATACAATATTATTCTAGAACAAGGAGATACGAATAGAGTAAGGGGTTGTCTTACCTTGTACAGAATACTATCACAAACACAGATGATGTCCACGATAACCTCATTTTCCACCAAAGGTAGCAGGTGCTCGGGGAGACCTTGCCAAAAATGCAGCAAGAAGTTCTGAATCTGAAATGAGTGGGAAAATACTACAATACAAAAATGTCCTCCTTCTCGTAGGTTTTAGAACTTCTATCGTTACGTTATACCACTGGTCATCTTTTATTCAAGACAATGTCATTCATATTCACTGATATTGTCATTTTGAGGATAAAACAAAAGTAAAACAGCTTAGTAAGGTCTCAACATTAGACAATTTTCGTGTGATTTTCTTTTCCCTATTGCCCTATTGCTGTGAACATTACATGTGAGACCAATTAGAGAGAAAAATAATTGATTTGCACATGATTTCATGAACTTTTCATCTGATTTTATTTCTTTTTTTCATATGAAGTTACCTTGTGGTGTCAAACGCCACAACAAATGATAAATGACAGCGTCATAGGTCAATAAAATGTCGGTAATCCACGAGACTTTGCGAGGATTCGTCGCTATCGAATTTCCATGGCTTATATTTTCAGACTTGCCAATAATGTGTTTTAGATGTGATTGACAAAAGAATATTTAAGCTTATTATCATATTTGATCTTTGTTTTATGAAAATTTACAACTCTTTTATCAATTTTCGTCGGCATTTTTCAATACAAAAATGATCCCAACTTCGAAAGGTTAGAGAGTATGTAATCGGGCCTAAACACCTCCATAATCACAGATCAATTTTGAGCCGAAAGAGGCCATTTTGCTTGGGGAAATTCATATAGACTGAGCTTATATGAAGTAAATGCAAATACCGCTACCTCATATTAACCGTCAAAAAGCGAATATAGGCTGAAGAAACCTGCAGTATTGCACAATGCACTCAGAGGAATTTGTATTGGTGTTCTATCTTCAAATTTTCCTTTCCTTTTACAGATAAGGAAAAACCACAAAAAGGTGAACTACATGTAAAAGAGTTCTTTATCTGAAATACAAAGACTTCACCAAATTTTAGAAGGGGTTCTTTTTTTTCCCGAAAGCTTTCCAGAATCTATCATAAGTTCAAATATTCAACAGGTGTACAAAACAAAATACGAAACAGTCCACATATTGTGTTTGTCTAAGATGGCTTTACGAACTCCAATATATTAGACCCATTAATAATTCAGAGTTATGGAATGTTAGACATGTTTTTATTTTCTATAAGCTATTGTTTAATTTAATTCTCCAAATAACTTCAACGGACCAATGACTCACGAATGCAGCACTTTCAACAGTAGTACCGCAGGTGTAGCTCACAATGAGCTGGATTTACTAAAACCCCAAACCTGCCCGGGGAGGCTGTAAAACTCCGGCTTATAATGTCGGGATTAAGGCCTGACAATCACTTCATTCACAATATCTGGATTCCCTTTGATAAAGTTATCCTTCCAGAAGGGAATTAAGCGGTCTGTCGAAAGTCTTGATTTATCTATTAGTTTTCAATGTTTATGCGAAATCGACTGACATGAAACGGGTACGAGTAATAGTTTTCAAACAATTGCTTGAGAGGACCTGGTGTTTTCCATAAAATAGATACAGATCAGAAGTCAAGGAAGGGCACTGAAGGAAAAATGACAACAACAACAAGCATTTTATGTGTGTAAAAATACTAGTGCAACCAATTGGTTGTTTGGTAACATTATTGCAAGTATACACAGGTGCTCCAGTTTTATGTAGTAAAGAATATATCTGTAAATCAAACACGACAAATTTCTATGGGTCATTTATCAGAGTATGGTTCTTTCTGAAAGAAACATGTATCAGTCAGCAAACAATCCCTTACTTGACATGACACACAAAAACATTATAAAATTTTGTTTTAAATCAATGACCATGGTTGAGATCAAATGGTTGTTAAAGGACCAACTGCAGAACCATTGGGTGGAAGAAATTGTTCGTTTTTCATAGGTTTTCTTTTATGTGGGTCAAGATACCCACCCTGCTGCATCGCGATACCTTAACATGAACTAATGAAATGTTTCACTGATAAAATGTCGAATTTGACTACAGATTATTGTTTAATTGTGCCAGTATCGAGAAAGCCTGCAAAACTCTTGTTTGGATTTCTCGATTTTGTACCGACTTTATCAATACTTCTTTATTGATCTCGAGTTAATTCTGATAACACCATCACGTGATTTGTTGTATTAATGATCTGTGGTTGGCTCAAAATTTAATTTACAAAACATTTAATCAAATTTTCGATACGAGCAAGAAAATAAAACCAAATTGTTGTGAACAGCAATATCTGACTCTGAGAGGCTCTTTTTATTAATTGGTGCTCTTATCTTTCTGTAATATTATTTTGCCATCTGTGATTTGAGGTTGAGAGAAGACATTTGTACAATACGCATCGAATAAGTAAACTACAACTATCGCATAAAAAGTGGAAATTCTATGCCTTTTCACTTTGTGACCAAAGACAGAAGTATCTTCATCACATACAGAAACAGACATTTTGCCAAATCATGGAAAATGTAGTTCGAAAAGGTTTTTTTGAAATAGCAAATTACTTTCCAAACAAACATAAAAGTAGCTTAACAGGGGTTTGCTGTTTTTCGGTAATCAAAATGAATTTCACTTTCAAGAATTCCTTTGGGTTTAAAACTTCAGAAGATGTTCTTGTATTGAAATCCATTTGTATAATTGTGTTTACCAGAATTAATCCCGCATAATAGGCAGTTGATACCTTGAAAGTGTAATTCATTCAGAGAGCTTAAAGCTGGTGATAGCCTGATAATACCTACATCAAAGTTACCATCGCAGGCACCCAGACCGCTTGCATTTTCAGAAGCATGCTGGACCTTCTAAGCGATTACTAATGATAACTAATGTCCTTCTGTTTTTCCAAACACACTGCTTACAAAAGATACCTTCCCCCCAGATCAAAGCAGAATTATGATTATAATAAAGGACCCATAGTTCTAAGGTGTGAGATTTTAAAGATATATTTTCATATTATGGGCATTCGTGGCATATAGAGTAGACAACATACCTCTTCAAAATTGGCGTTGATCGCTGTATCGAGGATACATTGACAATGAGTTTTGTACATCATCACAAACGTTTCCACCTACAAAAGCCAAAGTATTTATTCATCAACAATTTTTTGGAAACGTGTATATATTTTTATATTTCATTAACTCGAAAATATTGCTTTATTTTTAACTACATCTATTTATGACCCAATTCAAGGGTAGAGGTAGATGATTATCGAGATAATTATATCAACGAAAATGAAAGAACTGAAAAACACACAAAACATACAAAAGCGTTTAGAAATCTTTTCGAATATTATCTTGGAGCCAAGTATTTCATTGTGTTTCAGTGAAAAATAAACGTGTCGGTCTTGCTGTGTGGAATGACATTCTCCCCGCAGTAAACTCCAGCCAAGTTGATAAATTTCTAAATGATACATTTTTCCTTTTATAGCTTGTTCAACGGCTACCCTTGAACAAATAGACTTTTGTTTGCTCAGGACTGAATTCTGTGAGTAGCAAAGTTAGAGAAGAATAGGATAGGATTTGGTATCAATTAATAACACAGACCCCAGAGCACAGTTTATCAGAGATTCAATAAACAGTTCAAGAAAAGTAATAAAATATATCACTTTGAATAGCTCTCACAACATTAACGTACATAAATTTCGCTGGCATGCAAAATTAACTTGACATAACAGTTCACAGCACGAGTAATTAATATTTATGTTAAAAAATTACACAACAATGAAACTGGTTTACATGCAATAAATTGATGTCTGAATGCCCTTCCGTGCAACTGAATTGAATTTCACGAAGAAATATACGCTAAACATGTCAGAATACAAAACATATATCAAAAAATAAACATCTTTTTCTGCACCATGCACTGACAGCACGTGGTTTACACTTCATCTTCATACTTATATGCACCTCAAAGCTTCTCATAAACTAACACGTTTGGGTTTTTGTGTTATTGTAATTTTTTGGATAGTTAATTTATCAACACTATTTACTTTGCCAAGAAAAGGAATTATCGAATGTTGAATCACTGTGCTTTGATTAAGCAATATTTTCTGAATGTATCGATCCTAACGGAAGATAGTTTGAGTGGAGTGCAGAGAAATATTATTGAAAAAAGAAAGAACAGACAGAAGATAGATAGATAGATAGATAGATAGATAGATAGATAGATAGATAGATACAATATGTAGATAGAGATAGATAGATAGATAGATAGATAGATAGATAGATTATAGATAGATAGATAGATAGATAGATACAATTGTACAGTGTGTTGAGAATGTCATTTACCAATGTGAGAGTAGAGAATTCAGAAGCTGTACCTTTTCTCTGGGTATAGACAGTGGTAATATGAGGTACTGAGCATTCGGGAATTCTGGAAGTAAGGTACCAGTCTTTGAACTTAGTGAATATTTCCTTGTAAATCCACCCTGAAAAAAATAATTATCTATATAGTTCTTGATCTTCAAGATTTTGAAACAACAGCATCGCACAAGGTAAATAGGTACCTGTATCACTAAAGATTGTATAAGAAGTTAATTAGAAATATAGATATTCATACAGATGACGGTGCTTTCGTAAAGCGTGAAAACTTTATTTTATGTAATTAAGAACATATCACTTTCATATATCCGAAAAACTACTTAGAGTGTATTTCAATAGACAGGTCAATCAACCAAAGAAATATTGCGATCTAGTCTAAATTATTTNAGTAGCACGCTTTAGGGTCTGTATATAGTTTTTTTTTTAAAACAACTAAATTTTATCTAGTTTCTCGAAATCAACGCCAACATAGCAAAATCTAAAAAGTAACAACATGAAAACTGGCCACAGTGGAAAATTAGCTGCTGCAAAAATTGCACATTTTAAAATAGGAATGACACTTTTCTTCTGTGCAACGAAGCAATTATGACTGTCATACATGTACATGTAATCACAGAAATTATGGAGACCAAGATTCATTTAGTTATTTTAACCATCCGGGGAAAATAATTCAAAGTTTGGAGTAGATAGTGGGCTAAAATAAGACTATTTTCCATTACTCTTACCAAAAGAAAAAAATATCTATAGAAAAGTGTACATGTATTTGAATAATACCACTTTAAATGTAATTGCTGCAAGTAAATGAACCTTCAAATTACCTCCATCGATAGGGATACCAGGAAAAGGGGCGCTTTTATTGTTTTTGGGTATTTTGTAGTTTTGTGTTTTGGCGACTACGTGACGACCAAGCTAAATTTCGGGTGTACCGATTGTTCTCAAATATTTTGAGCATACTCTATGTCTAAGACGACAATTGCATCATAAATAAACTTTTTATTTGATTTTCAATGGGATTGTGTAATCTATTTGACGGTGCTGAATTAGTATTACTCCACTTTCTACCAAATTTAACAACCAACGACCCCCTGCTTTGAAGAGTAGTCAAGTTTATAGTCAGCTCAATCAATTAATGTTTTATATCAACGCATAGTTTGTTACAATTTATTATGCAGCCTTTAAATTCATTATTATTTGAATCGTATGCAGCATATATTTGATTTAATAAAATCTGTGTTATTCTTGTTTCAATGAATACATGCATTTCTTTTTATTTAAATTCAAAAGAATACTTAAAAAACACATTGTCAAGTTTTAAAGCGTTTACGTAAAACCAAATTAGAGAAACTTTTCAGAATTTTTGTGTCCAAATTATAATTAATTGCATATTATATATATATATTATGTATGTATATATGTGTTTATATGTAAATGTATACATGTGTATGTCTGTGTAATAGCTATATTTAAAGCCACTATTTGAGGGTCCTGCCTCTAATAGAGTGCCCATTGTGTCGGATATGGAACGTGTGATATGTGTGGACTCAATGTGGCAGCGTGGCATTTATCTTTTTATTGTACAACACATTGAATAACATATACTATGTTTTTCCTAATTCACAATATTGTTCTTTCACTTGAAATATGTAAATCTTAAAAATTAAGATGAAATGAATAAATAACAAATAATTTACTGTAAACGAATTGCCGGTGTAACAATATTGTATCCTTTACATCTGTTCATTGTTTTGTATATGTTATGTCTGTTTCATAAATAAAAGATTGAAAACTGAAAAAAAAAATTAGTTTTTGACCAAAGATATTTACATGCAAAAATATCAAATACTTTCTGCCATCATTGAATTTTTTTTTTTAAATTACTTTGAATTATTGTTTTGTTTCTCGCAACTCGTTATCAACAGGAATATAATGTCATGATGTTATTGAAAAAATAGTCTTAATTTGTGTATCAAGAGGTTTAGAATGTCTCCACAACCAGCTTAAACAACTTGGGATGGGAAACTCCCACCGGCGAATTTATTAACTGTTCAAACCTGTAATAACAATTGCAAAAATCCGCAAAGGTCTTAAATTGTCAGACCAAGTTAATAAGTGATGTAGAAAAAGGTGTTCTCTCGACGCCTAACATTTTCCTCCTTGTGTCTGATCCCATCCTCAGAAATGAGGAAACCTGGACTGTATGTGTCTGTTTGAGTAGAACTACAATTAGGCGATGTTTGACGGGGGATTCATTTCAAAGACATTCCCAGGTTGATGGCGACGAGCCGATAGTAATCGCGGATTAAGCCACTGATACTCTCTCCAAATCAGCCAAAATGTGGATAAATGGATCAACAAATAACGAAATAAGAGAGTGGAGGGATTTACCAAAGGGATGCAATTAAATTATTCCGTTTTTCAAATTCAAACTACGCCTTTTGAAAACCATCCCAAAAACATTAAATCCTTTAAGATGAGAGAGAGGAGAGAGAGAGAGTAGAGAGAGAGAGAAGAGGAGAGAGAGAGAGAGAGAGAGAGAGTAGAGAGAGAGAGACTGATGGAGATGAATTTATTAGCACCTTTGAGTGATTACTTTAAAGACCTGCATACTAAGATAATTTAATTGCATTGCCCTTTGGTAAATCCTCCACTCTTCTTATTTCGTTATTTGTTGATCCATTTATCCACATTTTGCTGATTTGGAGAGAGTATCAGTGGCTTAATCCGCGATTACTATCGGCTCGTCGCCATCAACCTGGAATGTCTTGAAATGAATCCCCCGTCAAACATGCCTATTGTAGTTCTACTCAAACAGAACAACAGTCCAGGTTTCCTCATTTCTGAGGATGGGATCAGACACAAGGGAGGAAAATGTTAGGCGTCGAGAGAACACCTTTTTCTACATCACTTATTAACTTGGTCTGACAATTTAAGACCTTTGCGGATTTTTGCAATTGTTATTACAGTTTGAACAGTTAATAATTCGCCGGTGGAGTTTCCCATCCCAAGTTGTTTAAGCTGGTTGTGGAGACATTCTAAACCTCTTGATACACCAAATTAAGACTATTTTTTCATAACATCATGACATTATATTCCTGTTGATAACGAGTTGCGAGAAACAAAACAATAATTCAAAGTAATTAAAAAAAAAAAATTCAATGATGGCAGAAAGTATTTGATATTTTTGCATGTAAATATCTTTGGTAAAAAACTAATTTTTTTTTTTCAGTTTTCAATCTTTTATTTATGAAAACAGACAATAACATATACAAAACAATGAAACAGATTGTAAAGGATACAATATTGTTACACGGCAATTCGTTTACAGTAAATTATTTGTTATTTATTCATTCATCTTAATTTTAAGATTTACATATTTCAAGTGAAAGAACAATATTGTGATAGGAAAAACATAGTATATAGTTATTTCAATGTGTGTACAATAAAAAGATAAATGCCACGCTTGCCACATTGAGTCCACACATATCACACGTTCAATCCGACACAATGGGCACTCTATTAGAGACAGGACCCTCAAATAGTGGCTTTAAATATAGCTATTACACAGACATACACATGTATACATTTACATATAAACACATATATACATACATAATATATATATATATATGCAAATAATTATAATTTGGACACAAAAATTCTGAAAAGTTTCTCTAATTTGGTTTTACGTAAACGCTTTAAAACTTGACAATGTGTTTTTTAAGTATTCCTTTATGGAATTTAAATAAAAGAAATGCGATGTATTCATTGAAACAGAATAACACAAATTTATTAAATCAAATATATGCTGCATAACGATTTCAAATAATAATGAATTTAAAGGCTGCATAATAAATTGTAACAAACTATGCGTTGATATAAAACATTAATTGATTGAGCTGACTATAATTTGACTACTCTTCAAAGCAGGGGTCGTTGGTTGTTAAATTTGGTAGAAAAGTGGAGTAATTACTAATTCAGCACCGTCAAATAGATTACACAATCCCATTGAAAATCAAATAAAAAGTTTAGTTATGATGCAATTGTCGTCTTAGACATAGAGTATGCTCAAAATATTTGAGAACAATCGGTACACCCGAAATTTAGCTTTGGTCGTCACGTAGTCGCCAAAACACAAAACTACAAAATACCCAAAACAATTAAAAGCGCCCCTTTTCCTGGTATCCCTATCGATGGAGGTAATTTGAAGGTTCATTTTACTTGCAGCAATTACATTTTAAAGTGGTATTATTCAAATACATGTACACTTTTCTATAGATATTTTTTCTTTTGGTAAGAGTAATGAAAATAGTCTTATTTTAGCCACTATCTACTCTAAACTTTGAATTATTTTCCCCAGATGGTTAAAATAACTAAATGAATCTTGGTCTCCATAATTTCTGTGATTACATGTACATGTATGACAGTCATAATTGCTTCGTTGCACAGAAGAAAAGTGTCATTCCTATTTTAAAATGTGCAATTTTTGCAGCAGCTAATTTTCCACTGTGGCCAGTTTTCATGTTGTTACTTTGTTAGATTTTGCTATGTTGGCGTTGATTTTCGGAAACTAGATAAAATTTAGTTGTTTTAAAAAAAAAACTATATACAGACCCTAAAGCGTGCTCTTTACCCCACTTGCACGGAACGAAACGAACGATTCTTGAACGGAAACGCTGACGATTTGCACGAAACGCTGAACGGTTTGCACGAAACGCGTGAACGGTTTTACGAAACGCTGAACCGATTTGTACGGAACGCCTGAACGGTTTGTACGGAACGATTTGCACGATGTTCGCACGGAACGGTTTCCTTCTGAACGGTTCGCACGAAACGGTAAGGCGGAGCCCGCACGCTTTTGAATGCGGTGATTGGTTTACATGAAACGGTAGGCGTGGCCTTGTACGCTTGGTTATCTCAGCATGGATTATTTTATGGAGTGATTAAAACAATAAATATTTCAATTACAAAATTTACCTTTAAAATAATAGAGATGGGGAAGAAATGTTTAGAATGGACTAACACTGATTCACTATTTGATGGTACTCCGTTTATAATAGGTAATTGCAATTATGAAATTGGAAGAAAAATTATTATTTAATGAATTTATATTCGGATTTATATAGACTGGGAAAAAAGTGAAAATCGCATCGATGTAAAATGAAAATTAACAACTTACCATATTTGATTTTTACGGACTTGTACTGTATTTTGAAATTTTGGTTTCGTTGATAGATATTACATGTGCATTGTTGTGTAATGATTTAGTTTGAGTGACCATAAAAGTAAAGTAAACAATTTAAAACATCGAATAATGA
Organism: Ostrea lurida; assembly: GCA_903981925.1. NCBI lineage: Eukaryota > Metazoa > Mollusca > Bivalvia > Ostreida > Ostreidae > Ostrea > Ostrea lurida. The sequence continues at coordinate 10,931 of CAJDSM010024055.1, read as the reverse complement.
TTGTTGAAAAGCAAGTAACGGAAAAATTGCCAGAAAAAAAGAATGAACTTACAAATCCCATACTGTGAAATAATTGAAAACTTGCATGTGATTCAACTCCTAATTTAATATTACCATATAGTTTAATCAACACTGAAAAACAAAAGTTTCCCTTCTGTCTCGTTACACATGTAATGAATGTGCATTGTATAATGAAACAGATTTGTGAAATCAGTTGTCTGGAGGTGATCATTTCCCGACAGGCATCTTAATTGACGTTTTTTAAATATATTTTGGGAAAAAAATCTACCCGTAAAGTAATGTCATATTATTAGTTTAGGCGAAGTTTTTTTTTTCAAATATATTTAAAACGTTCAATTTCCTGTGTATTCCGATGTAAAATGAAAAAAAAACAATTAAGGCAACCACATGTCCTAAATTGATGATTTGATACAACTACACGGACCATGTAAATAGACCTCGAGCGTGACGTAAATTGTCACCCCTATAGCTCCGTTTAAGGTAACACGACCCCCTCTTCGACACCTTTCAATATTCGAAACAAAGGGAAGCAACAAAACAACAGGGTTCACACGTTGCTTTACAACAATCCCCCTAGTATAAATAAAGCCTACCCTAAATAATACATATATATAATCCCCCACCAAAATCCTTTTTTAAAAATGTTGTAAACAGATGTACATATAAACAAAGTACTTTTTTTAGCCTTCGGTATACGATCAGTATTAATTGTTTCAATGAATAAAAAAATCTACATTCGTTTTTCGGGGGGGGGGGGGGCCAGGGCTGTCATTATTTGTACAGCGTATTTATAGAATCACTGTAGTAATCTTACTGAATTGAGTTAAAAGAAAATAGAACCAAGATTGATGACGTAAGATGCATAAAATACTTATGCGTAGTTTTGTCTTTATTTGGGGGGGGGTGTTGTGTATTATTTTTTTGCGTTCTTTTCTATTTTTGGTATGCAAATCAGAATATAATACATTAGCAAAACTGATACTGAATATTTCAGAATGTTTTTACACAGCAGAAAGTCGATGAATCAACATTTTTCGAGAAGACTTGGTCACCGATCAAATTTTCACACTCCCGCACAAAAAGCCAAACACCAATGTTATTTGCAAGCACCCGAGATTAAGACCATCTACTGTAGGGGCACTCCTTGCGAGAATTTGCCACAGCAAGTTAACAAGATATTTACAATCTCAGCATAAAGGAAAGCCCATAATCCGTTGAAGGACGAAAGAATAAAGAATTGAAATTGGCAATTAGTATTGGTTGTTGCTTTCGCTTGCTTCCCCACTTAATCCTGATATAAGTTATCCTCTTTAAAGATATGATCTATAAACTAGCAGTACGTTGCATTTACATCTAAAACCAATATGTTATTGTATCATGTTTTCGAGGCGATAATAAATAGATTAAAAACGCCAAAAAAGAGATCGCATCTCTGTTCATTCCTCAATCAAACCAAAATTCACATAATTAGAAAGTTGAATTAGAGCTAAATTTATCTCGAACACTATGCCCAATTTTACCCGAAATATGCGACACCCGAAGTTCATATTCTTTAAATTGTACACTGTATTCTTTATAGATACCTAGTTTTACGGGGAAAAGGGGGATGCGGGGTTCATAAAACACTTGAACCATACTATTGTAACGATTATTGACTCAATAATACTCAAAAAACTAAATGGGCCTTCATTAAGCATGCAAGCGTCCGTTCGCTACGTATAAGTGAATATGTAATAAAATCACATATCATTCGACAATGTAGATTGCAGTTCGGCATGTACAGAAAGACCTCATAGGAGTTCATATTAAAAAGAAGATCAAACTATTCTGATTCCCCAAATCACTCACTCAGGATGTATTTTGACGAGCTTGAGAGAGACCCGCTGAATATATTTGATTACTCTTGTGGGGTTTTACTAATGATAACAGCATATGTTAGGCATAATTGTGAAATGAATCGTGGCGTATGTAAGTTAGATAATGATTGATTTCCCGTTTCCTTCTTTCCTTATTTCTGCGAAAAAGAAAAACTGAAATATATAGTGAGTATATTCTCTCATTTCAATGTACATGTTTTATTTAGGATTCCATGCACGCTCTGCTGTTGCAGTGTAGACGATGTACGAAAAATATTGTATAGGAATACATGTGGAGATAACTACTAGCCGAGGGGAAAATAAAATAATACCTCCTCAGCTGCAAAGACATATAAATGTCTCTTTCGGCTGGCAAAATATTTGAAAAGTCTTTAAATTACAATAAAAGTATTATACGAGAAATGGAAAATTCACACATAAAACTTTCATCAGAGAATGCTCTCCCTGTTATGACATTACTGCGACCGAAAAAAACGCCCGATAGCTCTGCTTGTAGTGTTTTTCAAGTCGCTCACTGATTTATACAAAAGTTTGTTTGAATTTTTTTTGTCGTTGAACATCCAAAACTTTCTTCAGATCTCAAAATAAACTGATTTTATTTTAGTTGGTCAGTTTGACGCTCACCCTTGCTCCGAAGCCATAGTCGATATGACCATAATACGCTCTGTCAATTGGCGTGGCTTGAACTGGTACTTACACGTTTGTATTCGGGATGGCTTCCGAGCACGGAGACGATTCTCCGCACGGACGTCTCTGATATTGAACCGGTTTGCACGAAAACGGTGATGTTTCACGGAGAACGCTGAACGATCATTGAACGGACACGCTGAACACTGGCTTCGGTTCCACCGGAAAATATCGACTGCACAATGGATTTGCCCCCGGAACGTCTGGTACGACGAGATTTGCCCGGAGAGCGCTGAAGACGATTTGTACCGGCAACAATCGTAGATACCAAGTAGGAGTGGTAGTAGCACGCTTTTAGGGTCTGTAAACGTTACCCATACTTTTTCATGACTTAATACCAATAGAATATACAAGTTCTGCAAATCCCTAAATAATTCTAGACTCAGCAATCTGCAATCTAATTCTTTTGGTTGATTGAAGCCAGGTCTATTGAATACACTCTAAGTTAGTATTTTTCGGGCAGATATATGAAAGTGATAATGGTTCCTTCCACTACCAATATAAATAAACAGTTTTCAACCTCTTACGAAAAGCACCGTCATATCTTGTTGATGCCACTTCAAAAATATCATCTATATTTCTAAATTAACGTTTCTTTATACACTCTTTAGTTGATTACAGGTTACCTATTTACCTTGTGCGAATGCTGTTTTTCAAAATCTATGAGCATTCAAGAAACGTATCATAAGAAATTATTGTTTTCAGGGTGGAGTTTTACAAGGAAACATTATTCACTAAAGTCAAAAGACTGGTACCCTACTTCAGAATTCCCGAGAATGGCTCATGTACCTCAATAATTACCCACCTTGTTTATACCCAAGAGAAAAGAGTACAGCTACATCTATGGATTCTCTATCTACGTCACATTTGGTAAATGACATTGCGTGCAAACACTGCTACAAAATTTGTACTATCTTCTATCTATCTATCTATCTATCTATCTATCTATCTTATCTATCGTATCTTATCTAATCTAATCTATTTAATCTATCTCATATTGTATCTATCTCATCTATATATTCGTATCTTATGCATTATTCCAGTGATCTATCTTTCTGTCTATCTTTCTTTTTTCAGTAATATTTTGATTAATCTTTCGTTAGGTGCATACATTCAGAAGATCTATATGCATTAATCAAAGCACAGTTGAATTCAAAACCATTCGTATAATTCCTTTTCTTGGCTAATCAGTAAAATAGTGTTGATAAAGTTAATCTATACCACAAACAATTGACAATAACACAAAAACCCCAAACGTGTTAGTTTATGAGAAGCTTTGGAGGATGCATATAAGTATAAGGATGAAGTGTATAACACCACTTGGCTAGTCAGTGCATGGTGCAGAAAAGAAGGATGTTTTAGTTTTTTTTATAGTATTGTTTCTCTGTTTTAACTGGACAGGGTTGTAGACGTAATTTTTCATCTCAGATGAATAAGTCTCAATTGCCAGTTGGCACGGAACTGGGCATTCCCAGAACATCTTGTATTGCATGTAAAACCCCGAGTTTCTATTGTTGTGCGCTAATCTTTTTACAACCATAAATAATTACATTACTCGTGCCTATGAACCATTTGTTATGTCCGAAGCGATTCTAATTTTGTCCAATGCCCCTAGCCGAAAATTTATGAGTAACAGTATTGTATAGCCCTATGTGGAGAGTAATTCCCAGACCAATTATGTTAATAAGTTTCTTTTGAGAGCGTAGTACTCAAGTATTGCAACTCTACTGATCATAGATTCACCAGTGTCCTAGCTGAGGTGCGACCTAGTATTAATTTTTTAATCTGATACCAAAAATCTATTCTCCCTCAGTGTGCTTCCCGTGAACCCTTACTAGGCGGGTCTTCGTCCTAACAGAATTCCCCCAAACGATCCTAGAGTGCTATAAAACTAAATAAGTGGTCTGTATTGCACAAAGGTCTCTCAGACTTCGCGTGGCCTTAGTTCAAACATAGTCCTTAGGCCAATAGTGTAGGAAAGATTTTTGCAGTGCGCTAATACAATTATCAGAGAACACAATTAAATCACCATAAATATTGGGCCCCTCGAAGTTCTGGGCGGGATTGCGATAGGGAAGTGCATTATATACAACCAGAACAGCAAAGGACGCAACAGATTCGTACTTATTCATTCTCTTCACTCATGTACACAATTTATCAAACAATCTACACCAGACATTTTCATGAGTAACTCAGGTCACCAATAAAAATAATCTTCCGAGTGCGACTGTATAATACTAAAATTTATATTATAAACCTCAGTCTTTTTCTGGTGAATTGATATTGTGATTGATTTACAGTTCCCTGTTTTTTCCCGCTTAGAAACTTGTATTGATGATGAAAAACTACACAGAACAACATACCTAATGCACTTTTATTTGCTCATAATAATTTAAGGGTCCCAATAAAAAATTAGAACTGCTCAAGAAGTTTTCATAAAAATAATGTTTTAAATCAAATAATCCCCACTAATCGATCGAGTAAAAATGTACATAATTAACAATCGCGCCTGAAATTGAATTGGACTCTTGAGCACTACGTATATCATATCTATACTGTAACAAACGATAGAAATGGTAGTGTAAATTGAAAATACAAAGAGAAGACTAACATTACTCTGGGCCGTATCTGATAAGAATGTGAGAGTCACTAAACAAGCGTTTTTTTTGATGCTGTAACTGCTAAAGCAAAGTGAAGTGCGAACTGTGCCTCAAAATGCGTGATGAACCCACATCTCCCTCTTCTACACATGTCCGAGGATGCTTAGACAAAAGGAGCAAGCTGTTTCATTCCTCATTCATGCGAATGGAGTCGTTAGAGACAAGTCAATGGGGCCAGGAGGTAGGAGAAGCTTTTCCCAATCCACTCATGTATTATACAAAACTCCACTGAAACGCAGACAACATCCCTACAATTTTCTTCTGGTCTAATCCATACCAAGTTTTCTATCTCACCTGAGCCTTTTTCTGATCAATATTTGCTAACGCATTCGTCTGTCCGTCTGTTAACTTTTACATTTTCAACTTCTTCTCACAACTGCTGGAACAACAGCAGGGCCAGGATCACTCAGGTGAGTGGATCCAGCAAGGAGCCTCTTTGTTTTTGGGGTTTTTGCATGCACAATCTGTTACAGTGTCTTAACAATGATGTGTAGCATGTTGCTTGTCCATTTGAGATCAATATCTGATGCCATTTCTG
>CAJDSM010024054.1:24187-41183 GCA_903981925.1 Ostrea lurida | reverse complement strand
GACGGACCTAATAACCGCCCCCTTTATCTAACCCCTGGCCACATCGCCACCTGAGTGACCTTGGCCCTGGTTCAGCAGTGGTGATTTCAAAAAAATTTCATCATCTTTATTCCTGTGAAAATTTCATCCCATATTGTTACCAAAAGGATCCACAACAACACTGAAAATGAATTCACATAACACAGGTAATGTCTCAACACCCATATGACCAACACCACCTTGCTATTTCTGAAAACCAAGGGTCACAAGGTCATACATCATGTTAAAATGAAAGATATTTGCCATAACATTATACTTTCGTCATTGAGCGCCCCGGCGCTTTTTAGACGTTAGATAAAGGGCGTTATTAGTCCGTCTGTGTGAACGTGATTGTGTAAAAACTATGTAAACATAAATTATATTGAAACATACATTTTTAACTGCATCCCAATTGATGCCAACATCGGTGGACTTGAGATACCATGTATTATGAAATTGAATGCAGTACCAAGATGCAAGAAAAATTAAAAGCTCTGCTGTAACGTAAGTTTACTGAAGGAGGAGGGGCCCTTATCTTGGAGTGATGGGAAAGGTCCCCCGGGGGCGCTCATAGGGCAGGCACTCAATAGGATGAATACGGTAATGAAAGCTCTATCTAAATAGTTCAAGATTATATTGACATGTCACACTATTTTTGCAATGTCGTGATTATCTCCCCTTGTGATGGGGGCCTGACTTCTTTGAGCAAACTTGAACCCCCTTCACCAAAGATGATTTAAGTACCAAGGTTCCTTAAAATTGACCCAGTGGATCTGGAGAAAAACATTTATGCAAACTTTGATCCCATATGTGGCCCTAACCAAACCCCGGGGTATGATCTGATCAAATTTGCATCTATTCTTATATCAGGAAGCTTTTGGAACAATTATTCTTCTGGCCCGTGTTCTTGAGAGAAGATTTTAAAAATTCCATTAAAAACTTTGATCCCATTGTGCCCCACCGCCCTGGGGTCATGATTTGAACAAACTTGAATCTCCACTATATCAGGAAGCTTCTTATAACTTTCAGCTTTTCTGGCCTAGTGGTTCTTGAGAAGGATTTTTAAAAGATTTTCCTATATTCACATGTAAAACTTTGATCCCCTCATTGTGGCCCCACCGTATCCGGGGTCATGATTTGAATAAACTTGAATCTCACTATATCAGGAAGCTTTCATATAAATTTCAGCTTTTCTCCCAGGTTCTTGAGAAGAAGATTTTAAATGACACCACAATATTTTTGCATTTTCGTGATATTCCCCTTTGAAGGCCCAATCCTCATTTGAACAAAACTTGAATCCCCTTCACCCAAGGATGATTGTACCCAGTCTATGGTTGTAATATGTGGCCCGATATGTTCATATTTAATAGATTCTATGAAGTTTAGAAGAAAAGAAGTGTCGTGAAAATGTGAAAATTCTGAAACAGAACAGTATTTCGGTTCTAATACAGAAGCGATGACAACAAGCGAGTGCAGAAAAAAGGCGTCACTAACCTTATGACGTGAAGGTATCAGATATGTATGAGAGCTAACAATACATATATTTACAATGTAATTTTTGACACCTTAAGAGGAGAATTCATAAGGTACATGGAGATACATTAACAGACATGTAATCAATGCTCATTGGCATTAATGGTGAATTTTATTACCGAACGATACACTACATACTTCGTACTCAAACGAGGGTGGATCTGAATAATCATTCCACTTTGCATGCGATAAAGTTTAGAAATATCTGATTTTTAGACAACTCACAACAGAAACAAGTGATAGTTATGCTCCGAGCACAACGAATCTAGCACCATACAGACGGCCGCACCCATAGTGAAAAATTGGACTTCCACCGGACAAGAAAGACAGACAGGTCCTAAATTAGCACCCCACTAAAATTTGTATTGGATGGAGGAGTTGTTGCTTTTTATGAATAGATTTGACGATAAGTATTTCCTAAAAAATATAATAAAGTATTTATTGAGAAAGAACATAGCGATGCAAATATGTCTTACCCTTTGTGTCTGGCAAGCCGCTTTCTTCCATTGCTTTCTCTGAGACAGTCTTCAGGAATGCTCTTCTTCAGGAGAGTTAGTATAGTTAATCAATGAGCTCCCATCTTTTCCATTAGTAACAATACATTTGGTGTGAAAAGATTGTTATTAGAAAGACATGGCCAAACCCAGCACTACCCATTTTTCTGACCTGTGTTAGTCCTCCCGCCAATGGTTAAAGCAAAAAACCTTTAGATTCCTTACACCCACAAGAACAAAAGTTAATTTTTATTGGCATTATTGATACATAAAGGATAATTCAATATGGCGACAGATATTGAATTGTCTTTGTATCGCTATTCCAACAATAAATATTATTTAAATTATGGTATAATGTGCATAAACAAGGATTAGTGAGTCGACAGTTATTGTTTTATACTTCTAGGTACGTGCAACATTCCATTCTATCTGATGTTATAAGCTGTTATAATATTCTAAACAGTCTAATATTTCTGTTTAAATTAGATAATGTTACGGAAACTGGAACTAAGGAAGAAAACACCCAGCCGTAAACCCGCATTAAATAATTAAAAATAAATAGGTCCAGTAGACTTTAATTATTAATTGTGTCTATAGGCATTACATAATTTCTTAGCCAATATTCCAAGTGCAGGTTGACAATTATTATTAATCTCTTGACAATTTTTTGTTGATGAAGCTTATCCATCATATCACATAGCTCAGAGAAAAGGTATGAGATCATTATGACATGATTGTACTGGGACTATCGATTTCTATTTTCAAAATTTGTTAACCAATTGACAGATTATATTTATTTCCATGCCTAGCTAATTACTAATCCTAATGAAATCGGGATTAGATGTAGTGGCTTTCAGGTTTCACAATTCTCAAATTCAAGTTGAATAGTGAATTTGTGGATGATGTGACTTTTTTATTATAGAGTTATGAGTGCATAGAAAACTATGCAATACTGCCATTATTTTTTCGCTAGAATACATGTGTTTCTGTTACTTTTTTTCTGGGGATTTACCAATGCCTTGCACAAGTTCATTTAACTTTTAGTGGTTTTGATTGTTGAGCTTTTCTGTAACCAATGTACTCTTTTTTCTACCAATTTCAAAGGAAAAGACAAAACTACTGTCTAATACCAAGTAAATTACTACAGGAGGTTGTTTTTTTTTTCTGAAAAGCATTTTACAGGATATGTATTAGACATCAGATACCATGCTCATTAAATTCTTTTATGTTGGAACACCATGTCATAAAAAACAATTAGTAACTGTCTAACAGTTGTATATATCTTATGAACGTATAAACCACCAATGTTGATCATACACTCTGGATATAATAAAAACCCCCATCAACTGAACCCCAGTTTCGACACTACTGAATGCTGAGTTAATGTCTAACTAGTAAGGAACAAAAGTAAAATAGCTGTGGATTGATATTATTGACGTGGTTGCAATGAACTGGTGAGCATATTTGGTTACAAAAATAGCATTTGATTTATATAAGTTGATATTTCATATGTGTGCATACCACGTTTCCTTAGCCCATCTTTTTGTATCCAAAGTACTCCTAGACAGCTGATCTGATTTTTTCCTCTGTCGGTAATGGGGATCATCTTCAAATAATTTGTCATACTCTCCTAGCAAAAATTCACAGAACAGAAAAACATACGGTCACATCCTGTGTACATTACGATTAGAGACACCGGTTATATATTTCCATCTTTTACTTGGAAATTTCGTCTTCAACCGATGAATGACTTTCCACTTCTAAATATCTTTTTTATGTATACACTTAAAGTATTAGCAATTCACCACAAAAAATTTATCCTGTTCTATCTTAAGAGAATAACTTTCCGGCTAGTGAATTTTATCATCGCTGTAGCCCTGATTTCGTGTCCCTGTTGGCTTCCGCGATTGATTTCTTAATGATAGAAAATGGACATATTTAATAGTGGAATAATAGGATTAAATCAGTGTGCCCAAAATATAAAAAGTTTACAGGCATTCTCACAAATGTTAGATTAAAATGCCTTTTTGGCATTCAAACCAACAAACACTTCTTTTAAGACAATTATTCTGGTGAATTATTTTCAGGATTTAGTAAACTGCGCTATATGTAGGTTCCCTTTACCAATCGTATATTGACTGGCTTATTTCCTCTGTGAAGGGTCCCGTCAACAAGTAGCGTCGTAATAAATATCTTGTATAAAATAATCAGTACGTCTATCCTAAATGATTTATCGTTCTCATATTCCAAACAAATTGATAAAGTCTGCGATTAATATGTTTCTATATATGATGTTACTTGCAAGAATATATCAGAGATTTATTCTGTTCTTATATAGCTATATTCAAAATACAAGTAGTTGAGTTTTTTGAATATTCAGACCAGCCCATATTTCTTTCAATATTTTCAATTTAAATGCTTTAAGAATTCACGACAGGCCTATTTTATCATTTTCCTTGATGCAGAAGCACACTATAAATTTCTAATTGAAACCGAATTAAGATGTTAAAAGTGAATGATTAGATCCCATAAAGTCATTTTAGATCTTATTTCATCATTTATAATTCAGTTTTAATCATTGAACGCCCAAACCCATTTGCATTAGATGCTTTGACCAGAACAAAATCAAGTTTACGACCTCATTATAAAGATCATACTGTACACTAATAAAACCTCTTTCGCCCTAATGTTTGTATGTTATAGCTAGTATAAAGAGCCAGTACCGGAGTATTTACTATATAGTAACTATACTCTACCAAAGAAAAGAATAATGATCGTATACCCCAGTACCACGAAAATATACTTCATATGAACTTGCTTATGACATCACTTTGACTGATGGAGTATTATTTGACCGGGATTATCTTAACATCAAATTGAAGATTTGAAATCTGTTATGTGCAAAGAAGTAATATATATACCCAACAGATTCATGCATGTGATATACCCGAATTGTCTATTACAAATTCGTAAAGTTCGCACGAAGCTGAATTCTTCTTAACACACGCGTCCGTGAAGAAATTTCTATTGGGTACTCCCAAGGTTCCTCCCTCAATCAATTAGAGCAACCTGACCTAAACAGGCGGCAATAAACTCATATGCGCATAACTTTAGCTGTCAGCCAATTTATCTACCTCTCTGGATATATATTCTTATATATGCGTCGCAATTTGAATACCGGTATGTCTCTTATCACGCGATTTCACTGTTGCATGGGCAGTGTTAGTCCATACTTCTCTTTAGATATTGCCCTAATGTTAGAGAACTGTAATAGATGATAGAAATAGTTACGGTAATACACTTATCTTCAGCCAGCATTAGGGGGGTACCCACAATAAAAAGCTACCCAATCCTTACACTTTTAAATTTTGTGATCATAATAGAATAGATATATCCGCCAATATATTTGAGATAGTGATGATAGAAAACACCAATCAATCTAGTACATGGAGTATTAACAAGAAAATCCCTGTGTAAATACTATTAAATAAAATACTTATTGAAAAGTTTCCATTTCTGTCTACTGTCTGTGAATTCTTTTAGCTACATTCTTAAAAGCTGGTTAGTAAAGTCAAGAGGATTAAGTAGCAACATTAACGAGAGAATGCAAGTGTGGATTTCGTCTCTTAACAGTGTTGTATAAAAGATAACCTAGAGATTTTTGGGCGTGAGCAGAAACTTACAAAAATGATAACTGTGACATCATTCCTGTACTGAGATCCTAGTTAAAATAACAACATTTTAAATAGCCTACAATTCGATTTCACCAGAGCACTCTGATATAGTCCCCAACACTCCTCCTACTACCTAGCCCTAGCTACAGTCTCCTCCAATCGAGGCTGATATGCCCCAGACTAGTCGGAGTGCGCGGTTAGATTAAAATTAGTCCACCTCATAGTGTAGAGAGATTGATGGATAAATTTCCCTCATAACCTTATTACCCATATTTGTACATGTAGACTTATGATCTATATATAATTGTGCAAAATGTAGCCATACCCTATACTTAACTATTCCTGATACCTGTCTCTGACCTCGACTTTATTGACGAGTGAACCGCTCTACACAACCTCCATGCAAAATCATACTGTTGTGGATACCTCTGGCGAGTTATCCCTTCGAGATGTCCTAACATAACTCCGAGCGTCTTTTTTCAGTGTTTTCATGCGGCCACCTAATTGCGTACCCTGAAGAAAAAAAAAAGCATATTAGAATTTTGTAGAATAAAACCACCTTCTGTACCTGGGATACCGAGAGAAATACTTGAGACTTAAATTATCCTAGTGAAGCTCCAAAAAATTTTTGGATGCAAACAAAATCAAATCTTAAATTATTTGATATCCTGAACCATGTAATATAACTTTTTTTATTGAGGGTATCTAATTGTCATTGCAGGTGCAAGCCTGATTGTCTTACGGTGGATCCTTAGCGGTACCCTCAGTCTTGAAATTTGATTGATCATTATCAATCAACATGCTTTTTCTTGTGACAATCATGGTACAACAGGACTACCCACGAATTCAACAACGCTCCGATAACTATCGGCAGTATATGTAACATTGTGTCTTAATTTTAATGATGGCAACTCTTGGGTTTCCACATAATGCTCTCTATATGTTGATAGCAATGATATCAGTAGAACACTGTAGGTGTTTAAAATAATTAACACTCTGCGGCGTATGTAAGTTTTTTGAATGAAATAGACAGTTTTAGAGCATGTCTCCTGCATCTTACTATAGCAGTGGGCTATCGTCCTCCGTAACAGCCTTGTCTCAGCCTCTTCCATACTTGATGAAGTTCTGCTACAGTAATCATTTCTTGCTGCAATCAATTATATCTCACTCGTCTTCTCGTATGCATTCATATCTCATCACTCTCTTCACATGCTCCTATCCACAGCATCTCTCGCGTAACCTACTCAAAACACTCTCACACTCTCGTCTCTCTCCCACTCTCTCTCTCCTTCCTTACATCTCCACCTCTATCCAACTATGCTCCTGTCCTGAGCTGTACCTCCACGTCATTTCGTCATCCTCTTCTTAAATACCAATTAAATAGAATCTCCATTCTCTCTCTTTCTATAGCATTCCCTATCTTAACATCCTCACATCCTCAATTGTCGTCATATTATATCAGATACATTGCATAGCGTTTCTACCTTCTCACTCACTCGGTGCTGTGTTGTCACTATGTGTATCATTCCCATATACTCTTACTGTTATAATCCATGCTATAATATCACATAACTGCATGTGCGAAGTGCGGTATTCAGAAAAGCGCATCAGTCTAGATATCCTGAGTGAAAAGTATTATCTACCGCCGTGCTCTAAGCAGATCTCACTCCTGATCTAGGTATGATGAAACTAGAGTCATATTTTGAGAACCTAAGAGCAACTAATAATCAAGCTGACCATTAGAGAGAAAAGTGATAAATCAATTTATACTCAAAATAATGCGATTATACATCATATTATCATGAATTGATCACTTATATACATCCTCAATGAGTAATCGCTTTTATATAAATTTATTACACCCACTACTAACCCAAACAAAATGTAATCCATTATTATTGGAACTCTATTAGTGTATAATTGAGGGTGGGTGATAACAGTGTGATTGCAGCATATAAGAACTAGTGTATTTGTACAATCTCCCGTCGTTAAAATAATTTCCAATAAGACTTACCTCAATATCTTGCGATACATCTGGTAGATGAAGTGACTTATGGAGAGTCGCATAGGACTAGACGAAATCGGGGACTCGTCAATGCAATGGACAAAGTAATGCACGTGAGTGTAGAGAAATCGCTACTATGTGAATATATGCAGTTATTGGAGACAGACACTACCACCTTTGATTGTAATCAAGCAGAGATTATCCTCACTTCAACAGAGCACCTCTGTTATATACTTGTTCAGGCTCCTGTGCAATGCTCGATTTCGTATAATTTGAAGTTAACGACGGCGGGGTATGTAACCCCAAGGAGTCACATAACAGTCATAGAAATAGGGGTGAATCAGCAGAGGATTCTAAACTGGGATTATTGGTGCAGTTATTAGTCAAGGAAATGAGTGATGACTATTCAAAGAATATTTCAGACACGTCGTCGATATATGAGTTGTTAAGCGTTTATCTCATCTAAATATAAGCAGCGCGCGCATGTCATAGCGCCAAGAATCACTCGCTCTTACGCGTCTATTACCAAGGTGCACAAAAAGTTCAGTCTAGCCCACTGCTCTGATTATCGAAATACATTAAACGACGCTCCGAATTCCTGTTTTCTCTCCCAAGAAGCAATCTCATATATGTCGACTCTAGGTTGTCCGTAACCCCGATGTTATCACCTTAAGCTATGCCTCTAAATTAAAGGTCATTTCTAACAAGTCAAGTTTTCGTTCCTACCGTCGTGTGAACCAATTATATTCGATGTCTTATATATATACACAAATAAGAATCTATTCTGTCTCAAATGTGTGGCGTTCATCTAATCCGCATTAATCAAAAGTGAGCACACGCATAATTCGATATCTGTAGAGTATTGTAAATGGGTGTGAATGCAGAAATCACCTGGTTTACCACTTAAATGAGAGATATGACTTTCTAAATTGTGCATTAGTTAAGGTTACTAGTATCACATATAGAATCTCATCTCGATATTTCTGATATATCAAATATATGAGCCCTTCATATCCATTGTATGCGAGAAATAAATGTATAGTTTATCTGTTGAAACACAAAGTATAGTTTTGTCTGATAATACTATCTATATTTGCTCAATGAATCATAATTTATTTTCTTTACCCGATATGACTCCGAAAATCGCATATTACATTTTTATCAATTTGAACGAGTTTCAAACTGGAATCAAAATGTGCGGAGATGATTCAAATAACAGTGAGACGAAGATGTTATGTCCTAGACACTGAAGGATTTTCATTTGATTCCTAGATCTAAAACCCTTAGAGCGGGACAATGGAGTTTTCTTGCACTAACTGAGAATCAGAAGGATACAAATATAAAATGCAATTGAAGTACTTGTGCAACCTTGACAAATTATCTGCCGGTACAATCCTGTTGTAAAATTATTTTCATTTGCGGATAATCTGTCTCCTATGTGAAATAAATTAGAATAAGTTAAGTCTAAAAGGTACACCGCCCTGTGAGCATTGCCTATAATGAAAAGACAGGGAATTTCAATGTATGACATTCTCATTTGCTCGATAATAGTAAAATGATAAACGTGTTGATTAACTTTGAGCTGTTTAATTTTATCAGGCGAGATGCAACTTGATGAGTATCATTTGATTTGTTAACCAATAATATTATCTTTCATTCTTATTACATGTTCCTACTAGCATGAAAAATCACACTCCCTCTGCATACCTAGAAGCTACATGAGAACAGATGTGTATAGTAGTAAAGGTAGGCGGTTAATAACCTTGTGTCAGTGTTGCACTGAGGTAGAGACCAACAAGTGATTTATAATTAGTGTGAAAGTTATGAGATTCTGTCGTTCACCACAAAACTTCACCATGGTCAATGTCTATCGGTATCTTAAATAGTCTTTGGAATAATAGGAACCTGCAAAAAGCCAGTGAGGTGCTATAACGGAAGGTGTTAGGGAGAATAAAAGTTTACTTTCAGAATAGTCCCTTGTTCTAAGATCTACCTTTGGGAACAGGATAAAATTTAAAGATGTTAAGTAAGCCAATTATTCTGTATCCTAGATTGAATAAAATAAACCCTACTTTTATCAATCATTAGATGATAAATTGAGCAACAAAAGCATCATTTGAGTAAAAGGAAACCGTCATATATGTAAGATCAAAGCGCATTGGTAGATAGTTCCTGTTAACAACGATAATAAGAATAGCTCACAAATTTTACAACATAGGGAATAGTGGTAAAATCAGTGAGTGGGAAAGTGGTGGACCAGGTCCTAGGGTAGGAACTTATGTTATGTACTCTTTATCCATCAAATCAAGTAAAGAGAGTGTTGAGGGCCTTTGGATGTAAAGGCACTACCTTGGAGCATAAATGATAAATGCCTATTTTCAGGTTCTTATAATGCCAAAATAAAACTATGCCATTTATCCACACCTAATAATAGCGAAACAAAAAATACTCAATACCTATGCTAATGACTGGTAAATGGTAGGAGTTTAAGGGACGGGGGGGAAAGTGGCGCGGGATGCAAACCATCCACCTCTCGTTTCTAGCGAGACAGTCCGTACACAAATCTGATAATTTGTTCCTGATATAATGAAATATCAATGACTCTGTCCACGACTAATACCCTTGTACATGTATATTGATTGTTAAACTAGCCTTAATATTACTTTTTTTTTTATTACATATACTGATATTCTAATTTTTTTGTATACTTGTGTGTATAATCCGAGAAAGATTCGTTACTATAATCTAAGTCGTATAATGCTCATATGTGGGTAGCATTTGATCTAAAAGTATGAATACCGACTAAATACATTGCATTACTGTATCTGATGGTTATTTGGATTGAGTCATACTGTCAAATGCTAAACGTGTACTAGAAATTGACTCGCTATCAGGGCATATGGGACCTTATTGAAGCATATCAATGTGATAAGTTTGTTTGGTTCAATAGTTAGGTCTTGTGGCATGTTGTTGTATACCTATAAAAAATATCTCAATGTTTTACTACACACTTCTGTGTTCGAGCCACGAATTATAGTTACATACACCCAACGAAATACTGCGAAATTTAAATAAGTTACCAACAAGATGTTATTAACCATTTAATATATCAGATGTAATTTGTTTATGAACCAATCAAGATGACAACATGCCTTGAGTCAGCACGGATTCCGAAACACGAATTTAAAGAATGTCCCAGAATCTTTGACTTAGTGATAATTAACCTGACCAAGTTAAATACCTCAAATAAAGTTGGATTTCCACAAAGTCTGATGGACAATGCACAGAATGAGCGTCTGAAATTAATCTTACGAGCGAACAGTGCAACCAATAGAGGTTGAAATGAAAGACCGACAATGGTTACGAGGGATAAATGCAGATCGTCCAGCCTCCAAGCACATTAAAAGTAATTAAGATCTCTTGATTATTTTGCATTTCAGACTTCATTACTGCGTCCGATAAGCTATCAAGACAATTGACAACTACCACTTGGTCTATTTCCTCAGACCACCCAAATATTCCGAGGCTCGCTCCAATATAGAAGGTCCTAACGCAGTAAATCAAAAAATTAAAAAAAATCAAAGCTAATATACCATATTAGAACTGAACACGAGAGTCCCTTTGATAGCCTGTGCATCGCCTTCTTGACCACTTATTTACCTCGACACAATATTAGAAAGAAATATAACTTACTTAGGTTTCAAATTTGCAAGTAACGCTTACTATATATCCTAGAATTCAGCAACGAACATTAGGTTTCTCTCTTTACTTTATAGTTTATCGCATAGTGCATGTGGCGTTTTGGTAATCAATGTAGTGATGTAAACTTGTAGTTACCCAGGGACAAGATATAATTGGTGGTTAATATATTTAATAAAAATGTGAATATAGGATTTAAAAAAGAACACAAAAAAAAAAATCAAAAAATAAGAAAAAACCAATATGCGCTATGTGAATACTTAGGAACTACCCTCCCTTGTAAATCGAATATGCGATGGTCGCTCCTTATTCTTGGAATAGACACAAAAGAAAACATAACCTCGAGATATCTATTCACAACCATCTTAACTACTTCACACGTAGAATATGCTGTTGCTAAGATCCCGACTAAAAAGAAGAGAAGTAAGAATATGAGATAAAAGCAGAACCCAGGAGAGACATTCCAGTCCCCTGAGAGAGTAGCCAAAATACATTGATTTTTTTTCCCCCTTTCTTATTTTTTAGATTATTCCACACCTCTCACTCAGAACCACAAAACCAAAAAACACAGAGAAGAATATCACGCATGAATAGAGTATTGTACCATATTTTATATCAGTGATCTCCCATCAATGTGTCGAGCTGCCTGGACACGTTGAATCCCACGCCGAAGTACTTCAGCTTCTGAAGAATTGATTTATCTTTTCTTAGTCAAGAAATAGATAAATATGGGGATTGTTAACTAGCAATGTCAACTTTATACTTTTTTGAAGAAGAACAGTATGTAATTGAGTTATATTCTCCAGAGCGAAAAATGATAGATAAATAAAGGGATAGTAAGTTCTCGTCTCTTGTCTCTACACGACCAAAATCACGAGATTTTTCATATTTTAAAAATACAATATTTTTCCAAAACAGGAGAGATTAAATCACTCTGGTGTGATTTTTCTGCCGTAGTGCTGTTGTTATTTATTATTAATTAACAACTATTGAGACTTTATTTTTGTAGCTGCAAACAAATTAGCTTGGAAAGCGTGTAATGGTTCTAAAGATAAGACTCGGCACACATACAGGCGCCCCCTACTTGCCCGGCCTCCGGTTCTCTCTGCCGTCCGCCCTTCCCCCCCCTCCCCCGTTGTGTTGTCCCAGGGGCCAAGAGATGCTGGTCCGTCATACATAATCGCGTTTAGTAAAAAAAATACCCTAGCAACAGACCAACCTATAAAGGTAAATTTATTAGCTTAAGTTGATAGAGTTCGAGTACACATTGTTTCGTAATTATTTCTGTGTGGTCCATCGCATTGAAACATCTGTAGCTATGCCAATCTAATTATAATAAAGTTAATATGATCCAATTCATCCTAAACTCTCTCTTAAATGAAACAGCTGAATATTACTATACAGTCATTCCGGCTAAAAAAGAAGTTTAATTTGATACATAGATTTTTTGTAACAAAATCAAAAAGAGTCAAACGTATTTAAGGTTTTTACTTCCCCAACCAAGTTTATTTCTACTCGCCAAATTGTTTTTTTAAGATATTGTATTGACCCTTCTTGTTGATACTCTTTATACTTCGGAGCCGTTTTTCTATAATTAATATTATATCCTCCTTATCTTATTGATAATCCTAGTATGACGACCTAGCCATGTTGTGATGTGGCAGAAATATCTTTATTTTTCTGTTAAATACACAAGTGCTCTCGTATCAAATAGAGTCCACCTCGGACTGCCCTGGAGCGTGCCAATACTTCATTTGAATTGACGTTCTTCTATACCTGTTCTCCTCTGCATCCTGCATAGGACTGTTCGTCATTTGTAACCTCTCATGACTTTATTGTAAAAGCTCCTTATCTCACCAGATCCTTGCTTTTAGCCATAACAGAACTCCGGCGCCCCCTGAAGCACCCACCCAAGTCGTATATAAGATCACTGCCAAATAAACCGATGTGTATATTCCTATATGGATCTAATTGATTATCGTGTCTATTTAATTTAATAATTTCAATTTGCTAATAACTTATTGCCTTACTAGGTCGGTAAACACTTTTACTATACATGAAATTTTTTTGTTAGTTTTAACACTTATGTCAAAAACGACGCTGTGTTGCCAACGACATTTCTATATCATAAATTTTATTCGAGGTGGTATGGTCTTTCCCACCTTAGCCACATTGTCCTTAAATTCGATTTATAAATAGTTTCTCAATTCTAGCACGATTTTTAAATTAGTAAATTATGAAAGATTCATAGATAGTTATGAGAAAATATATTATTATAATTTATGTATACGCGTGGAAAGAAGTTGGTTATGGGGTATAAGTTAATGAGTTTGAAGAAAATAAATATGATTTATTAAAAATATTACACCATATGCTTTAGATTTTCAAAAAAATCGTTCGTAGTATATTAAACAAATCAAGTATATTGGCGCTCGGCGATTCACATCATTCCGGGTTACTTCATCGGCCATGTAGTTTACCAAATCTATCCGAGTAACAATGGCTAGGATATAATTAATACCTGTGTGTATAGATGGAAGAGCTATTCAATAAAGACCTAGTTCATATTTTATTTACTTCAGTCTGGTGAAGGTCGAATTTTGAGGTTGAAAACGAAGTTGATTTCAACAAACTAATCTGTAAATAATTCCCACCCATCTCTTGTGAGCGAATTGTGTATATGAGCAAGAGAGATACAAAACTTTAGGTGTGAGTCGATCTTCGATTGCCTGTAACGTACGTAGGGACTCGAGCAAAGGCCTCGTTCGCTAGACCAGCGCGAAACGATTACATTTTTGGCTTTCCCCTCGAAGGTAGGAATTTCTACGCTATAGCCATACACGGCGTAACTTAATGAGGATTCTGATTCATAGTTCTACGATATCGTGCAATAGCTGCGCTTACGCACGTATTAAAATGTATATCCACAAAATCATTGTGTTTATGTGATAAAATGTCAGCGTCAAGATAAGCAATGGCTATACAGAAAAGCCATACTAATTGCTTTATACAAGGTTACATATTACATATAACTTAGTTATGAATCTTATAAATGGTCTTTAATACTCCCCGCATGCACCAAGATCCCGGTGAAATTAGATTTGTAAAATCAATAGTTGTACCCTTCTAATCCGTGTTAATCTCCACTTTCTAAATATTCGCAAAATAATTGGTGACGGAATAATAAATAATACTATATATTTGATCCTACTTATATCATAATCAAACAACCAAAACTTGTAGTCATTATAGACCTTAAATTCTTTATAAACACAAAGACACTTGATACATAAAGAAAGAATTAAGAGTCTATTTGAAGCCATCACATTGTTGAAATGATATACGTAAGTACATGCCCAAGTAATCGTAATCCTGAAGTTTGTAAAAAGCGCGTGGAATGTCGAAGAAAATTGCAGACTCACAATTAAGTCACTCGCTTTGCTTGGCGACTGGTAAATTTAATATGCGTTAAAATAATCACCGCCAGAATAAAACTAGATAAGATTAGAGTAAGGTTATTTAGAGTATACTGGACATGACTTGAAAATTACAACTCAGTGGGAAGATAGGGTCTATCAATTAACATCATTTGAGGTCTGAATTGCCATACAAGATTATTACACAGCTCGTAGCTGGCATTAGCGCATTTACCACTATACAGAGTGCTGGTGCATTCAGTTGTTTGGATACCAAACTCCCCTTGCATAGTTTGTCATCAACTGTCACACAGTAACGGATGTCTTCATATCGCTGGGTGTATAAATCCCAAATCTCCGGAGAACCGCAAGAAATCTTTTATGAATCAGTGTTCATACAAAAGAAATGTCATGTGAGATTGTTATATAATGACAATAATTTATGATAAGGTTTATGCAAGAGTAAGGATGAGAGAGCGCAGGAATCGACTACAGCTGGGGATGAAGATAGATCATTTATAATTGTGTATAGGCAATGTAAAGATTGGTACAATTGTTAGTTAAGCAATCAATGCTGACTATTCCAAAGTTAAGAGGTGGCTCTGATTCAGATTCACCTTGAAAAAGAGTATCATCATCAGCACAAAAAGATAGTTGGTAATCAGAAAGATTAATGTGAGATAGCAAGATAGAAATACTAATGAGGATAAGGAACAAAAAGAAAAAATAGTTTGAAAAATTTAACGAGAATAGAATGTGCACAATGTGACCTGTAGTAGAATAATACAATGGTTTTGAATGTGGATAAATCGAAATCGAAACGAGAATTAACGAATCCAATAGAGAAAGTCCCGAAGAAGACGTAGACGATAAGACAGAATAGACCAGCGCAGAAATCGTTGAAAACCAAAACAGAGTGTAATGCACGGAACTATTACCAATAGTTTTTTGTAGAATATTTTATACAGTTGAACAAATTGGAATTATAAGAATTTAAACATCCTAAAATAAATACGACGTTTGTTTAGTTTTATAGATATCAACAACCTGTAGGATATGAAATTATAAGTTATGGATATAAAGCATGCTCTCTCAGAGTTTGGTGTTTTGATGTTTTTGTGAAAGTTTGGGATAGTATCCTTTTAAGGTGAAGAAGAATTATTGAACAGTCATAATTTATATTAGCGAAAAAGAAAGGATCCCAGGGTGCCAGTTAATTCGATGCCTGGGGTTTCCGAAGCATTGCTAGTGGATATTTTATGATATTGGCTGTAACGGGGTTGGTAGATCGCTCGATTAGGAGCAGCTCTGCTATCAGTAGCGAATCTCGTTATCCTATCATGTACATCAAATAAATCAAAGTCCTATGAAACCAATTCAGGCCGGAATAATAATGACAATATAATGATAACAGAGTGTAAGTATATGATTACAATGTGATATTTTTCAGATAACGCAAATAACAGAGAGGTACCATGCGTAAATCTGATCAACGTGAATAAATCTAGCATATTTCATATATTTAGCGAGGAACCGTACATACCTATTCGATTCCATGTTAATTCATAGGGGGTTCGCTCGGAAATCCCAATGCCCCTTCTAAGTCGTTTAAAGCTCTACTTGATAATCTAATCTGTATGGGACAAGAATTCACTATACTTAAGGCCATGTAAATTTAAGAAGGATTCCAATTGTACATAGTATCATCATGTATAATATTTTATACTCGCGTGATTGCGTATTTATTAATATAATCTCTCTTAGTGTTCATTGATATGTTTTACACAAAGTAAACGCACATTTTTTGCTCCTCGTGCCTGCATTAAGCTTTTTGATCATGGTCACGTTTCTTTTGACTCAATATGTATTATCGATTTTTATTAATAGTAGAAGATGTGGATTATTCCTTGTATATTGAGATATGAAACATGCATCGTTTGTATTGCACTACTTTTTTTGAAATAAATGTCCCCCGGTTAATATATGGAGAATGGAATTTTATTTCGGTATGGGAGCCCTTTATATATATTCATTACCGTTCTCGTACTCTTTGTCTAAATTACATTGGATATATCTAGTCTACCAATTTCCGTATTTCCTTAGTCACGAGAATTTGTGCAAAGAGACTGATTCGTGTATTCTTGAACTTCCTCTTTT
>CAJDSM010024054.1:8188-24162 GCA_903981925.1 Ostrea lurida | reverse complement strand
GGCCTCTTGTTCAACATGAATTCGTGTCCAGACCATAACCTCTTTATTCTTTGCCATAGGCATTCTATATTTGGCACATGGATGCATCACCATGAGACGATGTGTCATGTACTCTGTTTGTCCATCTGTGTCTGCAGATTCGTGTCCAGGCCATAACTTCTTTGTTCTTTGACATAAGCATACCATATCTAGCATGTGGGTGTATTAATATGAGAAGATGTGTCGCATACATTCATGACCTATATTTGACCTTGACCTTTGACCTCAAGAGCAAAGGTATAACTTTCTTACTTGTATTATATTTGGCATGTGGGTCTTGTATTATATTTGGCATGTGGGTGTATCACCATGAGAGGATGTATCACCATGGGAGGATGTGTCATGTACATTCATGACCTTTATATAACCTTGACCTTGATCTCAAGGTCAGACTTGTAGGATTTTAACATTGAATTCTGTCTGAGCCATGTCTTTTTTGTTCAAGCTTTAGAGACTCAAGTGAGCATAACAATATGTGGGTGGTGGGGGGTATCCTTTGTGAGTTTTACTCACAGTATTTCTAGTTATTTTCTGTACTGTATGTATGTATGTATGTATGTATGTAGAATACCAATAGGTCTCTCTTTGATTGCCATGGAGAATTTCATTCATAAGTCTCACTCATTTACTACTTACACTACTCAAACACGTACATGACCTCAATACTTCGGTCATATGACTTTGATAAGAACAGAGGATGAACCTCACCTAAGAAAGCTCTTTAGAGCTCTGCCATATGGCTGGTGCCGTATAGTAATCGCTGTCCCGTCTGTACATTCATCAGCACTTTATATGGTATGCAAAAACTGAATTTCCTAGAGAAAATTTCACAAGTTTGTACATTATATAATTATACCTGGATTAGGAAGAGGGCGACCCCTTTAGATTTTCAGATTTATCAGCTGTGTTGCTACAGAGTTATGGGACTTAAAATTCTTTAATATCCCAGAGATGCATTGGGGCCACTGAAAAAAATTATTGGAAAATCTTGGAGAAATTCTCCTCTCAAGAACCACATTGGCAAAACAGGTCAATTGATATGCAAACATCCTCATGCAATTACACTGACCTTTGGGGTCTTAACAGGAGTGTAGAATCTCAACTTAAAGAGTACAAACTGGCGTATCATTATGTACCTGGCAAGCATCCTCATGTACTGCAGAGTCAAGTTTATTCAAATCGTGAGGACCAGTTTAAGGCCACAGAAGGGGGGTTTATAGTTTTACATTGCAATGCATTGGAAAATTCTTTGATAAGAAACAGAAGTAAAATTCTTTGACAATTTGTCAAATTGATGTGTAAGTAATGATTTAAATTTGTTTCCTTATGATGAGGGTATAGTAATAACGAGTTAATTAGAGCTTTACATGGAATTATTAAACTGCACGGGTGAGTGATATGGTCTGTGAGTTTCTTATATTGACCTGTGTGTTATAGAGAGTTTGATATATTCTATAGAATAAATAAACACTTACACCATCATTAAGTGGGTTGGTAATCTTTGTGATAAGAGGGAAATTCACAAAATCTTCTATGCAAATAAATTTTGTACAAATATTGCTGAATTATGGTCTTAGTATTTCCTCAGGAATCCAAAAATCCTTAAATTTACTCCACATTCAGATTTACTGATATTTATAGAACTTATAGTATTTATAGTACATGATGCAGCCTGTAGTACCACGGGTTACTTGGAATCCCTTCACACGTTTTACACTCAATGATTTTTTATGATAAGTAATAAGATACCCACTTCAGACGGACATAAAACATAACCCGACACAAGAAGAAATCAATTCCTATCATCACAAATCATGAACGAAAACAGCAGCAACAGCATCTAGGGACGAAAGGGACTGACGACCCAGTCAGCCTGCAAAAATTTATAGACCTCGAGATGACTTGGCCAATTTCTACCTTTGTCTAACATTAATTACCCTTGTAGTTTATTGTTAAAGGACTATCAGCCTGCCTAGTAACATATGTTTTAACGCCATTAGGCTTTCCACTCCAATGTAGTCTGATAAGCACATTGAGAGTATATGCTTCAGACAACGGGACTTGTTTTTCAATATCTCAATAAACGCCTTATTGGGTGATAAACACCGACATTTGAGAAGCTCTCTACTCCAACCCTTTTCTTAAGGTAGAAAACAAAAATAGGACAATCCATTTTTTTTTAATTGATTTTTTTCTCCTGTGTCTTAGCGATTGAAATGAAAGATGACAAATTGTTAAGAAAGCCTCCAGATGAAAGAGACTCTTGTTGAAGTCGGCAAGCCTATAGATCCTGCTCGCCATTATCTGGGAACCCACTTCACAAGTTAACACATCAGTGACAAAAGCGGGAGTTTGAAAACTTACACAAGCATTGATTGTCATTAAAATATTGATAGTAAATGTTTATATCCCAGCAGTCAACTCATCTGCGATGTTGAATGTCTATTACAAGACAAGACCAATATTGTTACACGCTGTAGACATACGCCACAGTATTGCCTTCATGTGTAAACACATTTAGCTTGACTTTTACCCTTTGTCAATGATTGAGGGTCCTTTTCAAAAGAAGGATCTTTTATTCCAAAAGCCCAAATTGATCCCATCACTGGGATCCAATATTCCCCATTGTCACCATTCTCTGATTTTGTTCTTGCTCTCTGGAACTCGATATGTAAATTACTGAGGCACAGAATGGACGTTTACTAGCAATGAAATGGACATCTTTTCAGCACCGATATTGGTCATTGACGAGGGGTTTTAAAGCTGCTAATGAAAGGCTTGTGCTCAATTTTCACTGACGATTTTCTGAAGATTTTGATTAAAAGGTTTCATTACATTTCCAAGACACTGTCATATCTAAGACTCGTCCAATTTCCTCTCATTTAAGAAAAAATGGACAGATTTGACAGAAAGGGCGAAATCTTGTGGTCTGTGCGGTTCAGATGAAATTACTGTAGTAAAAATAAATCAATGAAATGAAATGACAGTTCTTGTCAAAATATTACTTAAAATGACTTTGTTCATTTCCATTTTGAACAAATCCTTCTCTTTGCCTGCTTTTTTATAAAGTGGGTATTTATATTTATTATTTTTTTTTATATCAAATTTAGGGCTGTGCGATAATACCGGTATTGGGTTCCAATATATTGTGATTCGTTTCTAAAAAAATATCGTATCGCGATACGTTTACAATACCGGTATATTGGAGAAAGATGCTTGGGCTCGGAAATTACGTTTTGACTTGAGATTCCTCACATCTATATTACGTTTCATATGGCTGAAGCATATCTGTAATTATACCCCACGCAACGAGTTGCGGAGGGTATAATGTTTTTGACCCGTCAGTCAGTCAGTCCGTCAGTCCGTCAGTCAGTCAGTCAGTCCTGTTTTTATTTGTCAGCGCAACTCCTCTGAAACCGCTCAACAGAATTTCGTGAAACTTTGTAGTTATGAAGAACATACCATGTAGATGTGCATATATGCAGGAAATTCTGATTCAATTTTTTTTCGGGGAATTATGCCCTTTTGAACTTAGAAAATTTGGCCACATTTAAATATACTATTGAAACAGTTTGTCAGCGCAACTCCTCTGAAACCGCTGAACAGATTATCGTGAAACTTTGTAGTGATAAAGAACATACTGTGTAAATGCGCATATACACAGGAAATTCCGAATCAATTTTTTTTCGGGGAATTATGCCCCTTTTGAACTTTGGCCACAATTAAATATACTATTGAAACAGTTTGTTAGCGCGACTCCTCTGAAACCGCTCAACAGATTATCGTGAAACTTTGTAGTGATGAAGAACATACTGTGTAGATGCGCATATACACAGGAAATTCCGATTCAATTTTTTTTCGGGGAATTGTGCCCCTTTTGAACTTAGAAATTTGGCCACAATTACATGTAAATATACTATTGAAACAGTTTGTCAGCGCAACTCCTCTGAAACCACTCAACAGATTATCGTGAATCTTTGTAGTGAGAAGAACATACTGTGTAGATGCGCATATACACAGGAAATTCCGATTCAATTTTTTTTCGGGGAATTATGCCCCTTTTGAACTTAGAAATTTGGCCACAATTACATGTAAATATACTATGAAACAGTTTGTCAGTGCGACTCCTCTGAAACCACTCAACAGATTATCGTGAATCTTTGTAGTAATGAAGAACATACTATGTAGATGCGCATATACGCAGGAAATTCTGATTCATTTCTTTTTTCGGGGAATTATGCCCTTTGACCTCTTCACCAATTAAACACTGAATGGAAGAAGGATAAAATTATTGTATGTTTAATGAAAAGATCTCTTACTTTATTTTTAGATAAAAAATCCTAGTATAATCAATAGTTAATTAATTGTGTGTATCCATTTATAACTGATATTCAATTATGATTTTCTACCTGACTGCCCAAAACTACATTTCAAGCAATGTGGGAGCGTGGGGTATGTGAGCTTGCTCACTTTTTCTTTCATTATTCAAAACACTAAGATATAGTTTTTCTACTTCAACAGAGGTTAAGCAGCCAAGTCTATATTGTAAGATCTTGAATCCATGGATATCTCGATTTTTATGCCCCCGGAGTCTTCGATTCGGGGGCATATAGTTTTTGTTCTGTCTCTCCGTTTGTCTGTTTGTCTGTTTATCCGCAAAAACTTTAACATTGGCCATAACTTTTGAATGGCAAGTGATGGAACTTTCATATTTCACAAGTGTGTTCCTCATGACAAGCCCTTTCTACTGGTACCAAAAATTTTGACCTCCTGACCCTGAAGTTTTACCCTCTTTTCAAAAACTTAATAAACATTCACCATAACTTTTGAATGGTAAGTGATAGATTTTTCACATTTCACATGCATAATCCTTTTGGCAAGCCCCTTTCACTTGCATGTGGAATCCGGGGGCGTCAGTGTTTCACAAACACATCTTGTTGAAAGTTAAAATAATATCTCAAGGACTCAGTATAGGATGAATATGGTAAGCAATTAAAAAAACTGAAAAAAGACTTCTTTTTGTTTTTGTTGGAAATTTCACAAAGCCAAATAAAGCCAGTTGTGGAAAACCTATTCTTTGATCTAGTTATGTGACAAGGTTTTAAAATTTAATTAAGCAGTTTTATGAGAAATGCTTGCTGTGATCTTTCTTCTGGAAGAAAAATTCATGAACTTATCATCTGATGCTAATTAGTAATTAATTTCAGTCAGTATATTATCACACCATAGAGACATGTACAGGTTTTTCACACATAGACAATTCTCCGCTGATTCCTGAAAAATCTGGGGAGGTTGATGCTGTATAGATATTCATTGGCAATTAATATAATTTGTGTACATTCTATAATACAAAAATAAGTAAAATATCTGATAACATTGATTGATAACATTGAATTTATTTATTCTTAGCTGCTGGATTAGGATAAAAAATATCAAACCAGTACATCTTTGATAAGAGTTGTTATCACTTTAAAAAAAAATTGCAATTAACATTATATCAAGATTTTTATTACATGGAAAAATAATGTTTGGGGTTTTTTTTCAGGAGAGTCACCCTCTTTGGAATCTGGTGCTGGAATTTTGTGCAACATGCAACAGATCAGAAATTGAAGATTTATTTGAGGTAGCTGTTGAAATGTTTAAAAGTGAATGAAATATTTTAATGGAATGAATTTTGCATTTGCAGTAATAGTATTCCGATTGCATTTTTTAATGTTATGTTTAAATTTTTCCATGACAACAGACAGGAATAATGGCCTGCCGAGAAGTCTGCATACCTGTCAAAGAAACCTACCTACAGTGGACGTATCTCAAGAATGGGGTCAAGGCCGCACGACAACTCTATACTAGGTGGGTTAAAGTGTTAACGTCAGGAAAACTTACCTATTTTAGGATTAAGGTCAAGGTCACATGTCAGCTTTGAATGTGACAGAAACTCATCTATATACAAGTCGAGGTCATGCCTCAGCAGTACACCAGCTAAGTGTTAATGCAATCTCTTATTATCAGGAAAACTTTCTGGACTCAAGACAATATAAGAACTACAATTTTGCACTGGTAAGATCAAGTTATTTCAGAGCATTGTATGACCTTGTGAGTATCTACATACAGGTCAAGGTCATGCGTCAGCTGTACACCAGTACTTCAGAACGTTGTATGACCTTGTGAGTATCTACATACAGGTCAAGGTCATGCCTCAGCTACAGGTTAAGGTCATGCCTCAGCTGTACACCAGTATTTCAGGACTTTGTATGACCTTACGACTGTAGTTGGACACCAGTGTTGGTTGATTCTGCTATGCTTTACTGTGATAGCTGTATAGTTTTAATTGTTGGACTTCAGTTATTAGTGTATGTGGTTCTTTTCTAAAGATAGAGATTGTGGCATTGACAAGCAATTTCACAACTGGTGAGTTTTTGTAAGAAGAAAAGTTTTCTATTTTATACCTCTGTTCTGAAGGACCGTATACTGTTTTACCCCTGTCCATTATTCTGTCTGTCACACATTTTCTCAGCAACTATAATTATATCACAGGCTCCAATATTTTGCATGAAGCTTTATATAGGTATGGTGTTTTGTGGGTTGCATTTTCAGATTCGTCGGACATCCACTTCCTTTTTTGCCGAGAACTTGGAGTTTAGAGGGGGGGGGGGGTTATCGCTAGTGAGCATTGGCTCATAGATCCCTTGTTTATAAATGTATGCAGGATGAATAAGACATACGCCCACCCCCCTCCTCTCCTCCACAATGCCATGCTGGTTCTCAACCTACCTCTTTAGAGATATTATATTAAGGTTAGGTTCCCTCTGGGATGGAAAAATTGATGAACCTTTAGGGGAAAAACTTGACTTTCTTATTTCCAGTAGACTAGCTTGAAAATTGTATTAACTTAATTGGTACCATAAACTTGTTTATACTTTTCTATTTGACCAAGTTATTTTTCTCTCAGTGGAATAACCTGTTTTAAGCATTACATCTGAAATCACATGCCATTCTGAATTCAATGACAATCTTAGTCTGTAATGAGTAGGGTTTGTAAAATAAATGTGCTCCCATTTGGACGAATTTGTTTGATGTTAGTTAAAATGCATGGATAATGGAGTAATATGTTTATTTCTTTAAAAGGATTGCTAGTTTATAAAACCAGTACGCTAAGCGATCATGTTTGTGAAGAGGAAAGCCAAAATAAAACTGTTTATTTGTTACGATTAATAAAGGTTCAAGAGAGAGAGAGAGAGTCAATGCTTATAGGACAAGATAAATACACATAAACCATAAATAGAAAAAAAAATGGATGGCGATTTCTCAAGTTGAAAATCCTTTGATGAAATATTCACTTAGTTCCTAAAAATGGAGACTTGAACAATGCTAGTTTTGTACAGTAAAGTATTGCATGGCTTGAGATCAGCCATTAAACATGAATGTCTTCCACAAAGCAGAGGATGTCGTTGGTTTAATGTAATTTGGGCTTTACAGTAACATAGATTGATGTGTTTTAGGGGTATCTTGTCAATTGATATAATTCTGCAGAGCAACTGTCACAACATATTTCAATCACTGAACTGTGAATTATATTCATGAAAGGTTTCCAGTAATTTTCATGCCCATATCAATAAATGTTTTATACGTCTAAACTCGGTAAGAAATATAGGATCGGCTGATGGCTTTTTCTCTCGCATTAATGAGGCTCTGTAGTGTGAGATATAAAATTCTTTCTCGTGTATATATGGATGGTTTGCATGTTAAGAAGCATTTGAATTTCACACGGGCAATAACTTAGATGAGGGTTATCGTTACCCGAGTGTAATTATCCCACAATACACACAGTCACTAACGCTGCACCGAGTCTGGGTACCCTGACTAGCCTGTCCCTAAACCTCCCAGGTGGGTACACCACGCTGGCCTAATGGGTCGGATCAGCTGATTGTGGCTGTTTGTGATTTATTCTCATTGCTTTTTATCATATTATTAAAGCCGGGTACTTTATTATTATTTTCAGTCCATTTCACAAAATACATTAACGCTGTGTTAATTTTTTTGTTGCAGGCTGCAGCATTTAAAACCGCTGTCTTTGAGTTTCTATCGTCTTTATATGCACATGGAGAAATCGCAGGTATTTTTATTCATTTTGTTAAAAAATTTAGAGATGTGCATGGTGCATTTTTATCAAGTTTTTGTTGTTTGAAAATAACTGATAAACATTAATTTGATGCTTGGAGGACTATCAATTCAGTGCTATAGGTTTCTGTTTGCTCTGAATACTGATGTGGCAGATTTATAAATTTTTAAATAGAATATATTGAATAAAATGAGCAAGGTCACATTGTGAAAAAACAAAACCGGAACTTCAGCAAATTATTCGTAAAAAATTAATGGCTGCTCACTTGTTTTGTCTGCTTCACAAGTAACATTTAATGAAGACCTCAAATCACGAGTGTAATTCAATACAGTGAAGAAAGGGCTGTAACTCATGCGCTGAAATCAGACCGGTAATTTAGAATGTTATTAGAGTCAGGACTTCAATGTACTGGTATCAGGATTGTAATGTACGGTCACTGGGATCAAAAACTTGTGGTTTACAATTATTTTAGGATTAGAATGTAATTTACAAATGACTGGATCTGTGAAATTGTAATTTATAATGACTGGAATCTTGTTAGGATTGTAGAATTGTAATTATTAATGGACTGGGATCCTGTAGAATTGTAATTTACAAATACTGGGATCTAGGATTAGAATTGTAATTTACAATGACTGGGGTCTAGGAGTAGAATTATAATTTATAATGACTAAGATCTTGTAGAATTGTAATATATAATGAGTGGTAGCCAGTAGTAGTGTAATTTATAATGACGAGGATCCTGTAGAATTGTAATTTACAATGACAGGGATCCTGTAGAATTGTAATTAACAATGACTGGGGTCTAGGATTAGAATTGTAATTTACAATGACTGGGGTCTTGTAGAACTGTAATTTACAATGACTGGGATCTATAGGATTGTAATTTATAATGACTGGGATTCTGTTAGAATTGTAATTTACAATGACTGGGATCCTGTAGAATTGTAATATACAATGACTGGGATCTAGGATTAGATTTGTAATTTACAATGACTGGGATCTTGTAGAATTGTAATTTACAGTGACTGGGATCTAGGATTAGAATTATAATTTACAATGACTGGGGTCTTGTAGAATTGTAAATACAATGACTGGGGTCTTGTAACATGTAGACTATAGAATTCGAGTATAACTAAATTACATGCAAGGAATGTAATATCTGGACTTTAAAAATCGAGTTTTATTAATATTACAAAGAAAGTGATATCTGGACTAGAACTGAAGTATGACTTAAGAAGAGAAAATTACATGTGCAAAGAAAGCAATCAGAATTTTCACGATAAGAACCGACATTTATAAATCTGTAATCAGGATGTTGGTTGGAAACC
The DNA here is from genome assembly GCA_903981925.1 of Ostrea lurida. Lineage (NCBI taxonomy): Eukaryota > Metazoa > Mollusca > Bivalvia > Ostreida > Ostreidae > Ostrea > Ostrea lurida. Next base: position 14,673 of record CAJDSM010024054.1, on the reverse strand, counting down.
ATTATACAATTCATGTTCAGATGGGAAGATAAATTTTACTGATTGTTGAAAAGTACAGAGGTTATGTTTGGAAATGCAAGTTTCACTCAGACCGCACGAAGTATAACAACAATAGTCATTATTTCAATTAGTCGGCAACGGAATTTGTGATAGGGATGAAAGAATCGGAATTTGTGATAGGGATGAAAGAATCGTAGAAAACACATAAGCAGGTCGTAAAAACGCAAGCGAGAACTGTATTCCTGCACACAATGTGCCTGCATTATGTATGATGTATGTAACAAGGAGATGTTATGCAATTCATATAAAACTGGCATTTTCTCCTGATAGTCTCCTGATTGTGCCCGAGAAGAATGACTAATACATTGAGGGGCCAATCAGCTGAGTCTGACAGTTTGATACCGGTACAGTGATGGAGGTATTGTAGATTTCCTGTGGATTGGGAATGTTACACATAAATTCCTGACAGACATTGTGCAAACTGATGGCTTCATTCCGTCTCAATATGGAATATTTATTGCTGTTGGTTTGGAAGCAGACATTGCCACAATGCCAATAAAGCCGTTTCCTCCATTGTTGGGGCGAATACAAAAAACAGCCCACTTAGGACCTTTGTATTTCAGTTTTATAAATAAATATGAAGTGAAGTGATTTTAATTGCTGAGCAAATTCTATCCTGGTCAGGGTAAACAGAACCTGGTTTAACAAGTACCTGCAAGCATTATAGGAATTCTAAAGTACCTTTAAAGTAAATGAAATATACTTTTTGGATGTCATTGTCAGTAATCCATGAATTCATAAGTACAATTGAAATAAATGAAATGTACTTTTGGGGGGTGTTCTGTAATGATGTTATATATTTGTAACACGTTTATCAAAACATAGTCCGTAGAAACTGCTACTGGTGTTGCATCAAAACACTCAAAATTGTACGCATGTAAGCAGTTAGTATTCTCTTGCATTGTAGGTAAAACAGAAGATCAAGTTCTTGAGAACAGCATATGAGGATGCCATAAAAGACTTTGGAACTTCAGATGCAGGTATTGATTTGTCATGAAAAGAACGAGCCCCATCAAACAAATTCCTTGAGTACTGTTTCTTAAGGAAGCTTTTGATGTTTGTAGAAAGTGTAGAAACTTGCAGACAACTGAATTAAAACACCCCTCTCTGATTGTTTTAGATATCTGGATAGAGTACATCCAATTGGAGTCGGAACACTCGGATGGAAATGTGGAAAAAGCGGCACAGATCCACTTCAGAGCTCTTCGATGTTTGGAGGGAGAGGAAAACGAGAGATTCGTTACAAAACACACACTGATGCAGACTGGGCATCTTAAATAAAAGAGGGGCGTTTCCCTTCATATCAATATTGTACATACTGGATAAAAGAGGGGTGTTTCCATTCATATTAATATTGTACATCACTGGATAATGAATACAAATATGAATTATTTTGGGAGAAATGATGAAGCATACTTTAAGGCTAAATAAAACAGTTTCATTCTCCCTAGAATATAAAACAAGTATGTTGTTAAAACCCGCTTATGGTCAGCAAGGCCTTCTAGTAACTAGTCTGACCCAGATATCTAAGTAGGTCTCGGTGACCTACATTTCTTTGTGATGATGTATCAAGGTTACTCACAGACTTCTTATGCTCCCCGCTATGTCCACCTGTCTGAGCAGATATCTCCTGAATCTTTCATCAGAAATTAATGTAATTTATCACAAAATGTTCCATGAAACAAGGGTTTGTAGACCTAGATCTTTGAAGGTCATTTTGGTAAGGTCAAGGTCACTCAGAACATAAATGTTCCTTATTTCAACATACTTCAATATAAAGTTTCCATCTCCTAAACCTTTCATCATAATTGATCACAAATATGCCCTGAGACAGTGGGTCATAGACTAAAGGTCATTTTGAAAAGTTCAAGGTCATCTATACTATAATAATACCTAATATAAGAGAAATTTCCTTATTTCAAGAAGTACTGATCATATGTTACAAAAATAAGAAACAGACAAATGGCCTTAGACAAAAGTCACTCAAGGTCATTTTTGAAAGGTCAAGGTTACTCAGAACATTCACTTTATAATAAGAACAAACTTATTTCACCTTTTATGAGGAAAAAGTTCCTTATTTCAACACTTAATGTCACATAAATAAGTAATAGGCAAATAGCTTTCAGACAAAGGTCACTCAAGGCCATTTCATAAAGTTCAAGGTCACTCAACAGTATACAAATCTTCATTTCATTTATTGATCATTGTGCAAGTCTTCCATTATATGAAGTAGTTCATGGTTAGATGCAGTTATATTTTCTGATTGTTATATTTTATCATTGATTGATTGTTTGTGGATGTAAGTGAAGGTATCATTACTTGTTTGTATGAATAAAGATCTGGCAAAGAAAAACACAGATAAAAGTTACTGAGTGTTTATTATAGATTCAATGTATAATGTGCACAAGACCAGTTTCTGGACAATAAATACACAGCATCTTAGCCTGGGCATTGTTGTGTATACTGCACGGAGTGGGCACAACACATTTCAGATTGAGAGTGGAAAAGCACAACTACTGTTGCGAAAAATTATCTAGCATCATCTTGCCTGGTCACAAGATGGTAAAGCTAGTATCATGGAATGCTAGCATACACTCGCTGAGTTCCTAAGATGGTAAAGCTAGTATCAATAGGAATGCTAGCATACCTTGTGAGTTTCCTAAGATGGTTAAAGCTAGTATCATAGAAATGCTAGCATTTGCTTGCCGATCGAGTTCCTAAGATGGGAAAGCCTAATCTCGGTTGAGATTCAGCTCGGCTAGATATTTGGACTGACGCCTCAGTGGAGGCGTCAGTCCAAATATCTAGCCGAGCTGAATCTCAACTGAGATTAGGGAAAGCCAATACCATCAAATTTAGTCCCCATGATAGGAAAGCTTACATCTAGTCTAATCTCTAAAAAGGAAAAGCTGATACCCTCTTAGCTCAGCCTGAAGATGGCAAAGCTAGCATCCTTTAGTTCGCTCCCCAAGATGGCAAAGCTAGCATCTAGAATTTTCCTTTGTAGGACTTGCATACCAGTACATGTACCGTATATACTCGCCTATAAGTCAGTTTGCCTATAAGTCGGTTGTGTTTTTTGGTATCATTTTGAAGGATTTTACCATTGACCCGCTTATAAGTCGGTACAACTTTTTGCTAGAATTGGTTGACAATTACTTTCAAATCAAAGTGGCACCGATTTTGCCCGTTTTAAAAAATATTTTGAGAAATGATACCGGTATATAATTATCCTTTCTCCAAAAATCAATATCATGTCAATTCTCTTATTATTTACATGTCTTCCATAATATGTTTTATATTTTTATGTCCAGACTGATTTGTCTGGACGATGATCGTGATAATCGTCGGAGTTGTTTTAAAAATTGGTACATTTCGCCGACTAGAAAAATATTGATTTCCCTAGGACTCACCTATAAGTCAGACGTAGACTTTTGGACCAAAATTTTACCCCCAAAAATCCGACTTATAAGCGAGTATATACGGTATCTCGTTATGAACCAACTTTGTATAATTTAGTTGTAGTAGTACATATGTATACCACCTTCCCTCCATCAGAGATTTTGGAGGTCCAGTATACAATACAATATATAGGTACAAGGGCTTTTCTTCTCTACCAATGAACACAACTCAGGTTATGCACCTATAAATAACTGAAAAATAAATACATAACTAACGAAGCGCATCCTTTACACAATGTGTAGGTACTCTTAATGGATAAGTGCATGTATTTATATACCGGTAAGTACTTTTTGTTGGTAAATCAAATCTTGATCAAATCAATTATAAAATGCTACAGCATAATCGCAGAACCAGCAATGTTAAAACAAGATGGTGTCCTACAGCCGATAACCAAAAATTACTGAAGTTTGAAAATGCTCCATTAAGCACATATTTTGGTTGACATTGATCATAATATGTGGGATTGCAGTATAAGAAGTAAAATACACATGATTATTTGATATCTAGAAATCTGTGGAGTCTTTTGTCAATACAAGGTAAAGCAAGTACATTAACACATTGGGAATGTGAAATGATCTTTGTCCAGCAAAGATGTGTCAAGGGGAATAACTCTGATTTAAATGAACTTTTCATATCAAAAAAAATTTTGCACAGAAATTCTTTTAAGAGGCCTGCTCCAATATTTACACACTGACAAAAATGTAGTACATGTACACATATTTGGAATACATATTGGTTCCTTTCATCTTATTGCAGACATGATAATAGTTTCCATAATTATTCAGTTTCTGTTGCCAATAAATGACATTTGACATGTGGGTCAATGAAAAAAATCATGTACACATGAGCATAGTCTCCAATGGTAAATATTGCAAAGTCAATAGACACAAAAATTTCAAGACTTTGTCAAGGTAACGAAAACTTTATACCATTGTTTTCAAAATGTTAGAATGTATAATGTACAAAATCCATTGAAAGTGGTGAGAAAAATGAAAGTAGTAGCTTCGCAGGAATGTCACTTGGGGATCAGACATTGCAGAATGGAGTTGATCTTTCTTTGTTAATGATTTCTTTTCTGATCACCATGGCAACACAGCTTAGCCAGCTTCTGCTAGACTGCATTTCTGCAATGATCTCCCAACTGTCTGACTCGGGGTCGTAGCATTCGATTGTATCGTGGTACCTACAAAGGAAACAACAGAATGAGGAAAGTGGAAAATATCAAAAATATGCAAATCATGGTTATCTACATAAAATGGGTGGGGCACTTCATCTAATTCAGTTTATAAAAGGATGCTCCACTCTAACTTTAAATGAAGCTTCGAAACAAATCTCATCAATTGCTACACAAAACAGTCATCCATAGCCACAATGAAAAATTGTCAATAAGAACTGCTTTGACCTTCACCTTAAACTTTAGTGGCCAAAATTTATACTATGTCCTATTTTAATAACATTCATTTACTTTTTTTCTTGACAATGTCTACTTTTAAAATACAGTTTACTATATTATACATCTAATCACACGTCGTCAGGTCAACATGGAAAATTGAGAACCCAAGACTGGGTCCACGTGTTGACCTGACCTCGCAGCTTTTTCAGTAAAATAATGCATAAATAATATTCTTGGAAATTTCCAGTACTGAAGGACTGCCTCAGTTTTAAGAACACTTTCATACTCTAGCCTCCGGAAGTACGAGTTCGTAAATTCAAAATCTTGATCCCGATATAAATTTGACATCGGAAAGAAAAAAAACCCAATTTTCTCAATTTTATTTTTTTTCTAAAAATTCAAAAACTCGAGCGGCGGGTTTGTAAACCTAAAAATAAAAAAAATGCTGGCCTTAACTAATAAAGTAAAATGATACATTAAATGAAAAAGTGTTTAATTTACTATTTATAAATCAATAAAATAAACATATTAGTTACTTCTATGAAGATCAAAAATATGCGATTCAGTTATCCGGACGCTTCATTTATCAGGACGATTTTGCTGGGAACAATAGTGTCTGGATTAACGAGGTGTTGTACCTGTCCCACTAACTGTTGTTCTATAAATACCTGTCCCATCCCTCCTCCCCTCCACACACGTAGATCTTTCCTCCCACCACCGCTACCCCGGGGCGGTACCTCCTTTCTGAGAGTGAGGCTCTCTGTGTCCATTGGTTCGTGCGGGGATTGTAACACTCCACTTTATTTGTGTTCTCTGTGGCAGCATGCCATCCACCTTCCAGCCACAAAAAAAAACAAAAAAAAAAAACAGTTAAGCGTCCTGTTATATTTTATCATTTAAAACTTGATCAAAACAGCTAAAAAATGTTTCAAAATTTGAATTCAAGATTCTGCAAATCTAATCTGTTTGAAAATTAAAGGTTTTCTAGTTTTTTTTAGTAAGCATCAGTTTAATTGCACCAAAAGTATTTCATAATATAAATATATACATGTATTTAGTCTAAAACATAAATGTTGCATATCAGAAACCTTTGCGAGATTTGAGCCATTTGACAGGTATAGTGCGAGTAGCATGGAACTCTGGGTAGAAAAGGATCCTCACAATACAATCTACCTATACAACGTATTCCTTAAAGGAACACTAACGGTCAGTCATATTTGTTGCAGAATGTTACAAAAATAGTTATAACAAATCCACTAATATATTGAAATTCATACATCTTGCAATCTTTATAGTAATTTATACCTATTATATATATCGAGCCATCCAGTACGCAGGCCCCAGACCCTGATCGGGGGATCAGCATAGGGCTCTTCTCTGTCCACACGTCTGAGCGAGGGTTGTAGCACTGAACGAGGTCAATCCCGTCTCCATCTTCTAACACAGCACCACCTGAAAGTGAGGCCACATCAATTAATTATCTAACACAGTGCCACCTGAAAGTGAGGCCACATCAATTAACAAGTTCTCCATCCTCTAACACAGCACCACCTGAAAGTGAGGCCATGTA
>CAJDSM010024052.1:0-10069 GCA_903981925.1 Ostrea lurida | reverse complement strand
GAAGTATTTCTGCAAGTTTATTGCTTATTTGGACANGATTTGTTATCCTGACTTATTGTTATTTAATGCCTTTGTAAAATTACATTGAGAATATTTATAGCGACCGACTTCATACATATTTCGTGGGATACTTAATCGATATTTATACTATCAATCAAACACACTGATAAGAGAAAGAAAACCTGACTGAATAAAGATGAAATAAAACCAAATTCGGGTAAATAATCATAAATAGCAGTGCTTGTTCGGATAAACAAATACACATGAAAAGGAAACATAGTGATTTTTTGTTAAAAAGCATAGCTTCATGTACAAGTTGTTCCATTAGCCATATTGAAGTATATAACTATTAAGGATATAAAATGTAATATAGTTCGTGTACAGCTTTATGTAATTCTCCATTAACTAGTCTTGATGGAATTCACCTCCTATACTTAAGGTTTTTGATGACAAGTATTTCATACATCATTTGGAACAAGACGTTCAAAATTTTAGAATGAATATCTTTCAACAACCTAATAATGTTAACGAATGAAGGTGAATCATGATATCCTTATTATTCATATTGTTATACAACAACCGGATTACAGCATAACCTGTTGGGATTTTTGACAGTCTGGTGAAGCTCAGGAAACTGTAAGAAATATTGAATGGGTTGTATTTTCTTATATGTCACCCAAATAATACCTACACAAAGGTTATGGTAGTAAACCTCAACCTTCATATTAGGGGAAAATTAAAGACCATGTCATACAAAATGATATTTTAGTTTCTGTAAAAGCCTCGAAATCCCAAATAGGGCTCATTAACAGGATCACACTATAATTATTGTTGAAACTATGTAATTATCATATATTCATATCAGCAAGCTTTGACATTTTCCCTTGAAATAGAAAATTGATGTTTGTTTAAAAATCTGTGTTTTTAGATTGTTCACTTTTATAAAGTTTTACTTTCATGCTTCGGATTTCCAACATTTCTGTTTGAGCATCACTGAAGAGACATAATTTGTCGAAATGCGCATCTGGTGCATCAACATTGATACCGCATATGATTTATATTATAATTTGCATGAAATCATTAATATTATATAAATATTGCATGTAGTTGAGGGTAACATTGAAAATGTTCACCCCGACAAAAGCATTGTCAACCGAGGCGCAGTGTGTTCCTAGGTTATATCGACTATAAAATGTGTAAGAACAGACTTTAAAAGTGATTGTTAAAACCCTCAAAATCAACTTGTTTGTCAGTGCTCTGACTATTTATTGTTACCTCCATCAAGGAGGTTACAAAGTGTGAGACGTTTATTATTTACTTATTACAAAGTTGTTTAAGGGTTTGTCTGTTAGCAACGTCATGTAAAAAAAAAAGGTAGAGATGGCTTTGAAAATTAAAAATCATAACTTGCGAGATTGATCACTGTTCGTTATCTTTACCTTTACACATATCTCTTGGTCTAAAAAGCATTTTTATTAAAGTTTGGTGGAGAAGTTTTTTAATTAACCTTGGCAGATTTTTCTCATTTCTTTCATATATCTATATTGAAGTGTACTTTACAATATGTGCAATTTTCGTAACGGGAAACTAGACAAATAAGGAAGATAAGCAGGTCCGAATTACCTCCCTTACTTAAAAATATTAATTTTTATGCAATGATATATAAAGGCCTGCTGAAAAATTAATTTGAATAATTTTTATTGAATTTTTAAGCAAGAATGTTCAAAGTATCCCAGTATCAAATATTTTGAAATACTTTTATCTTTTTATCTTTGACATTTGCCAAATTTTGTGAAATATTAGTAAAACTCTCCAAAATAAACAAAAAATACTCTTTACAAAAGCATTTTCTAAGTATATAATTCATATTTTCATAAAAACCCATCTTCAATTTTTTAAAATTGTGTGTAGTAAAAGATATCAACTCACTCACCTTTTTCTGAAATATGAACTATTGAAGCTAGATTAATATTGAATAAATTATGTTTGGTTTCAGTCGTGACAAGAATACAATTTGTTAAATTTTAACCAACGCAGTCTTTGTAAGTCCGGAATTTCAATATAACAATTAATAGTCATAAACACTGGCTATGAAATGTTCAATCATATTCATTTTATTTCTATAATTTGATAAAAATCTCCAATAAATGTTACAGTGAAAATTGTACTGGGAAGGAGGTAGGTGGTTGAGCAAGTGGAAAGAATGCAACCATGCAGTTTCTAAATTTGATTTACCAATACCACATATAATACAGATTTCTATTAATGGGTAGTGTATAGAATAAAGTCATGTATTGGAAATCTTAAAAAATTATATTAAAGGGAAAAAAAATAATTACAATGATTATTTAAATTGAATATTGAACAGAATGCAGAGCAAAGTTCATTACTCCAGACTGTCGATTTATAACAAGAGTCCCGATCAAATATATGTTATTCATAAGCTATCAAATAACCTCTATAATGAAGAAATATCTTTACGTTTTAATATATACAGAATTTGAAAACAGATAATGCATGTGAAAATTATGATTTTAACATTGTGACGTCACAATCAAATATTACGTCATAGGTGTTATCACGTGACGTACTATCAATCATCCCTTAAGAGTTCATGTGCAATATGTGTGCTATATCTAAAAAGTATTTGAATGCAGTGTCTATATTGTACATCTTCTTGGGTTTACGCCAATAACTGTATTCCATTTCCATTCTCAATTACGTTTTAATATTTGTTTTCAAAATCATGTGACTGAGTTTTATCTTACTGTTATATTTCTAAAGTAGAATCACATTGATAAAATTGGATTACCCTAATTTCTGAATGGAATGAGGTTAATTTAATTGATATCGGATCATGTCAATAAGCATTTTAGTTTCTCGCAGTATTTTCACATACTTCTCAGTAATATCAGGACAATAAAAGCTACAATAAATATCAGCAATGATTATCATCAACAGCAATTATGAGAATCAACTTTAAAGAATATCAGCATATTATTAGAACGTATCAGTACCCCCTCCCCATGCCAGAATCAACAGCAACAGAGAATTGCATGACGTGTTACCAAGACAATAGGTACAGTAGTACCCGAACGTTATTTTGACATGATACACGATAGAACACGATGCACGCCGATAGGCCGATAGTAATGTACCACTATCACCTGCTTATGGAGTGTATGTCTCTCAGTTGATTCGATACGCAAGGGCTGCCAATGCGTATGATGATTTTTTAAAGCGAGGCAACTACTAACCAAAAAGTTGATGTTGCAGGGTTATATACGAATCTCGTTTAAAGTCATCATTTCGCAAATTCTACGGTCGCTATATATGACCTTGTTTGCGATACAAAGTATCACTAAGTCATATGTTGACTGATTTGTTTTCATACCCTTTGTTAGCCTGTCTTTTCATACTAGATTTGACGACGGGTAACCCGTTTACTTTGTTTCGACTACAGCTCAGGTGCGGGTGTGACCGGTCAGCAGAGGTGCTTACTCCTCCATGGCACCTGATCCTGCCTTCGCTTTCGTCGAAGGTCCGTGTTGCCCTACACTCGATTTTGTGATGTGTTTTTTGGACTATGATTACGTTTCATACTTTGTTACTTCGCCATTTTATATAGGATAGGATACACGCACGATCACGATAGGATACACGCACGATCCGATAGATAAAAGCACAACCTGATAAACATGTTCACGATGGACCTGATAAACGAACACGATAACGACGGAAAACCTTATAGAGATGTTGTAAATTTAGAAAGCAATATGATGGAACGAAAATATGTATTGCTAACAAAAATTGCACATTTTTTATGTTGAAAATAACAATCAAGGGTTTCAATATCCTTTATATATAATACGCATATCCTAAAGAATTTTTTCAATTGAAAAGGTATGCATGTACATTGTATGCATAACTAATGAAGATGCATTTTTCTGTAATAAATTACAAGATCAATATTTTTTTAAGTCGCAATGCGAAGTTTAATTCAATATGAACATTGATTGACTCAGACCAGAGACATGTACAACATAAACTTTAGCCACCAGTAGAAGAAAAAAGCGTATGGTTGATTCTTCATCGTACATATACGCTTATAACCATTAGCAAAATTTTTTTTATCAGGGAAATGTCGTTCGATGGAAGTGCATTATAATTTCTAAAGCAATCTGGCATTTTATCTGCTTACAATTTACTGTACTAAACGAAGACTTGCACAAGCGTAGCAAATTCATTTGGAGCTGTGACAAGCGATTTTAAAATTGATTGGGAAGCAAATAAAATAAAAAGAAACAAAGAGAAAATAAAAATTGAGAAACACTATCTCTTTTAGATGTTTTTTGATGAACCAGCCACTTATAAATGTTTTCTTTTAAATGTTACAGCAATTCTGCAGTAAACCCTCCTGTCCTTGTCTTCTGATCTACCAAAACTAAAGTTGCTATCAGGGCCTCCTACTTTCATGCATGTGGTCGTCCTAGCAGATTTAGGATTCGCACCTCATAACGTTCATTTTCTAAGGTGGGTCGCCTAATTTCAGGTAAACCTGAATCTCTGGCGATCTTTCTCTTGCCCTCATCTATGCTATCCTGAATCCTACTCAACTCTCTTTCTACTTTAGTAAGGTCAATATCAAGGTCCTCCATAACAACAAATAAAAACAATGATAGCTAGGAATTGTGACAAACCAATTTATATCAATAAAAAAAATCAAGCACCCAAATTCCCAACGCTGCCACCAATTTTTGTAACGAATTTATCTACAAGTAAGCGCCTATAAGGGCTTGTACCTTGTCAATTCAAGGGTTTGGGGGATGACGTTCATATAATAACAATTTTCCTCTAAAAATGATTAACCAAATGATTTAAAACGAAGGCTTGCAAATATATATCAAAACTATGACCTAACGTTATCTAGATTGATAATACTATAATTTGAATTTGGGAATCACACACCTAAAATCTAAATATTGGGTGATTGGCAGTGGGTACAATAATGCTTAGCCTTACACTGGTCAACCTCGGACTACCGCTTATACTGCAGCCTTATTCAGGACACACAGTATAAGCGATAGCCCTTCCACTGATGTGTACACTGCAAGCCTTATTCAGGCAGACACACTGCACAAAACAGCTTGGTCGCCAGACGAGTCCACAAGAGGAATTACATTATCCTTGTAGGCTAACCCGTGTTACTGGTTAGCCTCCGAGTGGTGTGCCACTCCAGTGCACTACAGCCATCTAATTGGGACATTTCCGACCTAACTTTAACCATAAGGTCAACCAACTCTGTAAGCTGACTTTACTGCCTCACTTACTGTTGCAATGAATTCTTAACCACGTCTTTACTGCTCTATTACTGACACTGGAATGACTTGGCTTCAAAGCGCGGGCTTTATATACCCTTCTGTCACGTGACCACAATCTGAAGCATATTGGCTAAACTCAAATGGTCGCACTATAACGTTCCGAAATATTACAATATGACCCATGTACTGTAAGAAGTTTCCAATATACTATCGGTACAATGTACATGTGCATGTATGCACAAATAAGAAACACGATGACAGCACAAAGTCGCGCCCATGTGACCATATTTTTCATGTAACACTCTCGTACCTTTCTAAACTTTAATCTTCTACATGTGTGAAATCCAATGTTGCTGCGAATGTTTGCTATCAAAACACGGGTAATACGCAATATCCGATACAAGGACGCGCACAAGTTCCTCAATTAAAGTCGGTTTTGCTGGAAAACATTCTGTTTAGCAGATAGCTAACCGTGGTACATGTGATCCGTGTGATCAGTATGGTACATTTGATCTGTATGTGGTAAAAAGTTGTAACCGACAAAAAAGATGTTTTGATGACAGATATTGGTTTCCATAGAACAAAACATTTCAACAAGGTGTATGAATGAAGTAAGAAATGCAACATATAAATCCTATCAGGTGCTTAACTATATTCACATACTGTAAAACGAGAATATTAGCGCAATATTTATTTATCAATAGCGCCTTTGGCGCAGACATACAATTGAGCTAATTTAAATTGTGCACTAAAAGATTTTCATTGACATTAAATCATTGCCCAAGTGGTATCGTTGCGCTAAAATAAATTTGCGCCAAAAGTTTTTCTTTGCTGATTGCGCTAAAATATGTTTGCGTCAAACATTATCGTTTTACGGTAGGTCAATTAGAAGTATTTATAATCAACATCCTTTATCAGGGTACGTTTAGAAAATAAATGACACGTTCACGATGTAAAAAGATGATTGACAAAACGGTGTGCCATACTTGAAGAACATGATTAATTTAAATCTAGCCATTACAACAATATGCAAAGGTTGGTAGTTATGGCAGTAAATGTACAGGTAACTCACATTGATATTAGACAAATTATGTTGAAATAAGAATTGCAAAACACTTACACTGTGGATTAGAAGAGTTTAAATCATGAGTCGCTCTATGTCGAAGTATGGCGCCAATACGCAAAACAACAAACCTTCCATACTTTCATACATTGACATAACTTCGCAAGTAATACACAAGTCATTAACTCCCCCGTCTGATATCCCTACATTTGGAATATGCACAGACCTTTCTCACTATTATTAGTCCGCTCCTCCAACAGAATGTCAGATGTAAGAAGTCATCTCATCGTCCTTCCTGACACGTACTTCGACCTTATGCACTAAGTTGTCTTTACCGGTAAACGTTTTAGTCACACGCCCAAGTGGCCACTGGTCGCGATGGGTTTCAACATCCTTCAGCAACGGCGCGTCATCCCGTTGGCTGAAGCTTCGAATTCTGTCAACTCTGTTCGACACATACACATAACAATAGTCTCTTAATCATTATGATTGGTAGGCCAAGCACAACGCCGGCTGTCGGTAAAATACTTGCTGAATCCAATGTTTTCGAATGCTTTCATGAACTTCATCACTGTTGATTGCCACCTGTGTAGCCTAAGGTTGCCATATTGTTTCATGGCGTCTTGTGTCTGCGCATCAAAAGTCCTATCGCTTTTTCTCTGTCAGTTGAACAAGATGCAAAACATGGCCTTTTCAACGTAAAAAATCCGCCTAATTGAATTTCCTTGACGTCCTAATCCATGGCTTCTTCAGGCATGGTCTGAAATCTTCCTGAGGCCCGCAGTGTTGCTAATGGTGGGAGAAGGACTATTTTACCAAACACGTGAACCTTCATCCTAACTGCGTCGGTTCATTTCCGATCGTATTGCCCTTGTACCACAAGATCTAAGGAAATCCCTTTGGTTGTTCTTTAAACAGCGAAAGCAGAAAAAAAACAAACATGCGTTGCACATCTGCGACGCTGCAAACATCTTCTTTTGTAAATTGGATCAAGAGACTCCCAGCAAGCTGTTAGTGAGGTTAGGGCTGGCAAGCAGTTGGTCGTTTGAGAGAAGTTCCTTGAACTTTGCAACGAGCCAAAATACGCCCTGGTTTGTTGAACTTGTTTTCTGAGGGTGGTAAACTCCAAAAGAGTTGTAAATTCCATTGTTCCGGTTCGACTGTATAAGGGAGGTGCCTCTTCAGCATGATCATTGTCAAAAAGCTTCGACAATACGGTCTCAAAATGGTCTCTCCTTTGGCAGCTTCCCCTCTTAAAGAATTGTAAATCCAAAGCTCTTGCGCGCCTTAAGCACCCTCAGTAGTTTATTGGGAGTGCAGTCCTTGGTTGACGAAAGGATAGGGGGCCTATCTACTTTCCATCTGCTCCAACTTATAACCATTCACTCTTCATGATGTTCATAACTCCTGTCCTCCATCTTATGATCCAATCTTGTTATCATCGTAATCGCGCCTTAAATAGCATGCCATCCCTAAATGGTGTTACAGAGTCGTCCTATGTTCGATAATTGTTCCTGTCACTGATAAGTACTAGAACACATGTTCGAAAATAGTCCCCACGACCAACTCTGAGTAACAAGGGTTTTGAAAGCGTGCATACAAGATGCACGGCAACTGTAGTGTTGTCCTCCGGCCACCCAAAAGACTATATAAATAATCCCGATGAATAGTCCTGCCATAAGGTCATAAAACACTGCCAGAACACGATGTCATCTGATATTGGTATGCTACATAGTGTGATGTTCAGCAAGTCAAAACAAAATTCCTTTTTAGCCAAGTCCTTATTACTTTGATCATCAAACCATAGCGTATAAAGAAATTGCTTTCCCCTGGTAGACGACTGTGGCTGGCATACCGATCCTGGCACGTGATTCTGCCTTGGCACATTCCTTTGCCTACTTCTGTGCAACTTTTCTATTTGATGGATACGTTGTTATGCTGTACCATTAGGCAATAATCTTCCCCGCCATGAGTTGATGCGAGTTTTCCCATAGCTTGGAGATGGTGAGCGTCCACATGAAGTGAAGTAGATGATTTTCCATTCCAAGTCCACACTTGATTTCTCTTTACAGTCAACTTTCGCTTTGCGTTCCCCGGACAACACCAAAAACAAAGTCTATTGTTCGCGCATCAGTTTCTTCTTTCATTCTTCAATAGGCTTGGACTTGAATGCTCGGCAGTCACCGACTCTAGGTATGCTCTCTGAAACTAACTTGAAACTCTATAAGTTTGTATTGCTGTAAAAGTTATTGATATGCATAAGCAAAACAAAAAAAGAAAAGTGAACATTAAATAAAAAAAGATCAATAAAAAGTAAAACTGGCGTTGTACTAACAATATATAATCAAAAAGAAAAAAAAAATCCCAGAACCAGATCAGTACACACATTCTATATATAATTGATCGACAAGGTATGATTACTTTATATTGCCACTAAATTAAGATCACAGGAATTTAAGATTCTGAATTCGGGATGGGTAAAACCGTGACATTGTTTTTGAATGTAATATATTTGATTAATCATAATTGTCAGATATATGCTGACTTTTCAAAATCACCACAAAGAAATGAATGTCCAGAATCGAATAATTTTGAGACATTCCGTAAGTCTTTGAAAACGTTTGAATCGACGAAAAGTCAGTCAGATACAAAACGATTAGGAGAAACAGCAATAACAATTGTCGTTACAGTTACTTTAGTGCTCTTTGAACACTTGAAACTTTAACAGTTTTTTGTGTTGTTTGTTTGTGAGAGCTATTGATCTGCTACACAAAACAAACTGGTGAAATTGAACAAGACTAAAATAGATAAAAAACTGGTGGATCTATTACAATATTACCGAAGTTCTACAAAAAAAAAAAATCCGGAAACAATATAATACCAGGTAGCTCTATGGTAAATTAATCGACAAGGTATGAATTAGTTTAATATTGTACATACAATTCAGTTAATCATGATAATCCTTATGAGAGTATATTGGTACGTTAAAAACATACATCTGTTGGAGGGACTTTCGTACACATTTTCTCTGATCTATGCCTTTGAAATACTCGTAAAGTACCTTATATATTTGTGGAAAATTAAGGTTACTAATATCTACTATTTGCTTGGTTATATATACTTACTATGTTAATGTCTGTATTCATACTATAATTTTCTTATGTGGTTGACTTCTTATCATTTTATTCGGTGAGTGAATATTTTATTGTGTATATTTTGTTTGATCATTTTTAATCACTACACGTGCTTCGTGGTTTTATTGGGGCAAGAAAATTTTTTTCAAAAAAAATTAGAAACATAATCTTGTATTAGACCGTGTAATGTTTCTCTCGTGTTTAGCTGTGAATCATTCTCTGTAATTTAGGGCTTTCCACCTTTCTTGTGGAAGTCCTAGTTGTTATTGTTCTGTTTTATTAGGGCTTTCCACCTTTGCTGGTGGGATAGTCCTATTGTTATTCGTTCTGTTTATTAGTGGCTTTCCACCTTTCTGTCGGACAGTCCTATTGTTATTGTTCTGTTTAATTATTATTATTATTATTATTAGGGAGCTTTCCAGCTTTCTGTGGAAATCCTATTAGTATTGTTCCTGTTTATTATTATTATTATTTATTATATTCCTGCCGGTCCAAAATGCTTTTGTTTGAAGACTTATTGATAAGCAACTATGCTTCATCATATATAACTT
>CAJDSM010024051.1:6638-19896 GCA_903981925.1 Ostrea lurida | reverse complement strand
TGTCTCGCCGCATTACCCGAATGCGCGGGGTTGGCAGAATCAAGTATGCTAAATATTTTACACTAGAAAATGTTGTAATGTAGGTGATCTGTGTGACCTATATATTTGAACCTCCCTCCCCAAGATTTCCAAACATACAGATGACTAGATATATATATACTTGGTAAATCTTTCCCATTTTGAGATATAATTATGTAACTACATGATAAAAACAGATACATTTTTTAGAGAAATTTGTTTTGAGGGGGAATTAGACTGTTGTATATGGCATTGATTTATGCTGATTCCAGTTGTCAATGAGTGTTTTCAGTTACATAATTGCTATATCAACCCACTGATTCTACAGAAAGTGCGTGTTCACATGCAAAAACAAAATTTCTTATTCAAATCAACTGAAAAAATGGATTAAAGAAAAATTTGTATTTCAAATTGCTCTCTGTATTTGATGAAAGCTTCCAAGCTTTTGTATATGCTTGATGGTGCATTATTTTTGTAGTAAAATAAAATTCAGTACAAGAAAATTCTCCAAAATTTCTAGCTCTAACATTTCTATTCATATAAATGACGCATGTGTAAGAATGAAATTGTTCCCAAACATAAAGCTCTGTAGCCCTTCTCACAAGAAATCTTACTTTCAAAAATGATCACAAGAGAAAACTTGCGATATTTTCCCTTTTCACCAAGAAAGTTATGAAAATCTAAAGACTGATTTTCTGATTTGATTAAAGAAAATCGTAACTCTAAATCTTACAATAATTCGTAAGATTTTTTGTGAAAAGGGCCACTGATATTTCAAAGACTTTAAAAAGAAATTTCCACTAAATGATCCTGATGCCAAAATGACCTGATATGTGTTAGTTTTGAAGTCGGAGCCCTGGTTTATGAATTTAAATGATTCTGTGCATCATTCATTAGACTATATGTAAAATACACAATAAAGAGATAACAAACAGCAAACAAAGAAATAATGTATGTATATAATATTCGTACAAAACATCTACATTATGTGTTGGATAACATTGATCTTATATGTTAGAATCAAGTATACTCTTTGGCAGTCCTAAGAATCAAGTATACTCTTTGTCAGTCCAAAGAAATCAAGTAAAGAAATAAGAATGTTATCCATTACACGTAATGACAAGATGGGGGTGTCATCTGCCCTCTCTATTTTAAGCCTTATATCTTACAAAGGAAATGGTTCAATCCCCATGTTTCTTCTATATATCCAGTACTAGGTGAATGGTTCAAACCCCATGTTTCTTCTGTATATCCAGTACTAGGTCCCATGTTTCTTCCGTATATCCAGTACTAGGTGAATGATCTAAACATGTAGATTGATCAGCAGTCATTTATTGAAAGAGAAAGGACAGCTAGTGTCAATCACAAAATTCAAATTTTATAGATTTGTCAATATTTAATTAGTTTTTTAAAAAATCCCACACATCTTGGGGCACTTTATTTTCTGTCAATAGTCTTTGCCAATATGATTTATGCATTGAATTTTATAATAAGCATGCAGTAAACATACTATAAAGTTGAACATATACAATAATCATAATGATATAATATTAGTCCAACACAATATGCTTTTGATCACAAAAAGCCAACACCATCCATTAAAGGCATTTCACTAAGCTTGAAAACTTACAAAACTCTTTCTTAATTTACATGCTACACTTATTACATGTATTTGGTTATGTAATATGCATGAGGCCACTTGCTTCTGATCAGTTTGTAGATGATCTCTCTGCACAAAAAAAAAAAACGCATTCAAAAAACCTGTAGAAAATCTTATATCACTAAAGGGAGACTACTAGTTTCCTTCCCGTCTTACCATCTCTCTTGACTTTAATTTTTGGACTGTTTTCACTCTGATTTAGAAAGCTGAAATGTACATGGTACCGGTATGTGCTTTGCTAATGCATGTTTGCAAATGAAGTTCATCAGACTATTTGACTTACAATTTTTGAGATTTATGGGACTTTGTACAGAATGTAATTTTCCAAACTGCTTTAAACAAAGTACTTTTGGCATTACTGGTGAGCAGCATTTGCCATGGGACTGGGAGGGGACATGTACTGTTATGTAATAATTTCAGAATGCTTGTTACTTTCAGTTTGTGTCCCACCCCCACTGTCAGCAGTTGTTGACCTCGATCTGGTACGAGGGTCTCCCCGGATGGAGGAAGAGGAACGGCCTGACTAAGTTCCTGCTGTGTATGGGGCTCATTCTCATCGTTCCCTTCATGGCCGTGTACTACCTTATTTTTCCACGTAGTAAGATCGGACAACTCCTGCGTAGTCCGTTCATGAAATTTCTGTATCACAGTGCTTCATTTGGTGTGTTCCTGATCCTTCTGATTCTGTGTTCTACCAATATCAGTAATCCCAACGACAGAGGAAACATTCGCGGACCTCCACCGTCTGGACTGGAGTGGCTGATTTTTTTATGGGTTACAGGTACTGCATTTTGATTTGGGTGGTACAATTAGCCAGTTAATTGATTATGTGGTGGAAAAAATGCCAAGTGATTTAGAAAATAAGATATAGATCTCTTAAATAGTGCAAGTGTACTATTTGAGAGATATGTTATCAATCAGATTGGATTTGTAATTTATAATTTTTTTTTATTATAATTAAATTAAAATTTCGTATACATATTCATTTAAGCATTGAATTCTTATTTTTGTTACTTATTTTTGGATGATCGTTGGACGATTTGATACCTATAACAGTTCACTGGCCGGGCCATCAAATTAATGCACGAAGTTATTGATAATTGTTGGCTTTCAGGCCATGGTGCTGTTTATACTACCACCGACAACTAATCCAAAAAAATAAGAGTCAATTGCCTAAATATTATATTATTCCTTTTACTTTAATAATTTATAAATGTTAGATTTTATTCATCATTATTCAAAATTTTGCGCCATTCAAAACTTGTGTGTGTAATAAATGGAATAGCTGAAAATCAGCCATTGTAGTGCATTTGGATATTACTTGTCTTCAAACTTTACATTGAAATTAGGCTGGAAGTTTTCATCTATTTTTGTTGTTTTTACTTCATGTATTTTCTATTTACTACATATACATATAGCAGATACAAGTACAGATGTATGTGTATTCATGACGTACGCTGTGATTCGGTTTAGAGCGTGTTATAGGAATTTGAATGCTCTTCATTTCCAGTGCATTTCAATGATGAGAAAAACACTGAATGTAAATATGTATTTTTTTTTTAAAAAGAAAAAAAAAGAGGGGTCATAATGTAAATATTTATTGAGTTACTTGATGATATTTTAAAAATTAATGACTGATTCGTCTTGACATCTTCAAAACTCGCCTGTAATACGTACACCTGAATTTCACCCGAGGGGGTCCGGGTTAGAATAGGTTCCCAGCATCCCCTTGCGTGTTCGTAAGAGGCGACTGAATGGGGCGGTCATTCGGATGAGACCGGAAAAACGGAGGTCTCGTGTAACAGCAGGTGTGGCATGAAAAAGATCCCTCCCTGCTCAAAGGCCATGGGTGCCGAGCATAGACCTAAATTTTGCAGCCCTTCACCGGCACTGGTGACGTCTCCATGTGAGTGAAATATTCTCGAGTGGAAATCACCTGAATTTCAAGATAAGAGCTCTTCTATGTAGGAGATGCAATTAGCAGAACTTTGAATGTGGAAGTGGGACGACAGAGTGGACCTACAATCAATGAGGAGGAGGAGGGTGTATTTAAAGTGGCTTCTCTTTAGATATGTCAATGTAGGAATACAACATACTATTGAGAGAAATGTATTACTAATATTGAAACATAAAAAACATTGAAATATTTGCAATTAAGGTAGATCCACCCTCAGGAATTATAAGGATTTTATGTGTGCAAACTTTAAAATTCTTTCTTTTTCTACTCATTTATAGTTAAATCTAATTATGAAAGAAAATGTGTATTTCGCCACCTTATTTAAGATGTCAACTTCAAAAACCAGAAGTGTGGGTTTTAACAGTCGAGAAAATCCGCACATCTTGAAATAATTTTTGTGACAGAATTGAATAAATAATAAAAATGAAATATTTATAATGGTTACAGTTTGAAAAATTGGCCTATTTAGTAAATATGCAAATAATCTTACTTGCGTATTAGGGAAATCAATGTAGAAAAACCTTACTAGGTAGAGGAATTGCCACCGATCACCATAAGGAGTTATTTGCCCTTGAAATATTTTCCGTTACAATTAATTAATTATCTATGGGAAATGATGATTTTGGGTTATGACACATTTAACCAGAGATGATTTTGGTTTATCTTAACTCATTAACTCTATGATGATTTTTGGTTATGACAACAATTTACACGTATTTGGTTATGACACATTTTTAACCATGTAGATGTATTTTGTTATGACACATTTAACGCAGGATAATTTGGTTATTGACACATTAACCAGTAGATGATTTGGTTTATTGTTACACATTACCAGTTAGAAGATTTTGGTTATCTTGAAATCATAACCTAGTAGATGATCTGGTTTATGACATCTATTTAACCAGTGATGACTTTGATTTATGACACACATTTATACTCCAAAAGACTGATTTGTGATAATAAAGAAGACAACTCTAAAATCTAACCAGTAGACATAAATGATTGTATGGTCTCATTGAGAACACGCCAAAATTAACCACGATTATGGTGTTAATGCACACCATTGTAACCAGTAGAATAATGAATTTTGGTTGTATTAGAACGAGTTTTATTGCGACAACGTCCGGAGAGTTCCCTGCGTTTATTGAGGTTGTATAGCATTAAAAATGTTAACCAAGTTCGTATGTCTATGACATTTTGGTATCGATCACATTATAACACAGCTAGATATTATGTGTTATTAGAAATACTAACTCAAACACTAATATAACCAGAAGAATTAGATTACAAACTAGGGTCAAAGACCAATTAAACCAGTGAGAAATAAAGATTTGGTTAAAATGACACATTAACCATAGATGATTTATTTGGGTTATGACACATTAAACCAGTTAGATTATTTGGTTATGGAACCACCCATTTAAACGTAGATGATTTGGTTATGGACACATTAACACTGTACTGACTGATGATCTGTTGAGTTATCCTTGACACATTAATCTCAGTAAGATGCAATAACATCGGTATACAGACACATTTAACAGTAGATGAATTATGTTTTTATGACACATGTAACCTTACGAGAGATATCTATGGTGTATGACACATTAACCAGTCTGATGATTTGGTTATGTTAAACATTATACCAGGATATGGATGATTTGTGTAGTAAATGCACATAGTATCATAACCCAGTGTAGATGACACTTTGGGTTTAGTGCGACATAAGTATTAAACCCAGCATAAAAGAGAAATGATTCATGGAGTTATATATTGACATCATTGACCCGTAGATGATTGGTTATGCACACACTTTGTCATTAACTCACGTAGATCGTATTGGTTATATGCCTAAAAACTCATACACAAGTAGGTATAGAATATGTTATGAGCACAATATAACGACAGTAGATGTGTATATCGTCATTTGGGTTTATACTACTTCTGAATAATTGTAACAAAGCAATTAGGGAGGGAATTTTGGTTATGAACTCATTTCACACAATCTTGCCCCTCTAGTGATGATTTTGATATGTATACTATTAATCACAGGTACGCAACGTATATTTAGTTATCTTTCGACACATTAATTCACAGACTAAAAATGGAATTGGTGGTTATGTAACTCAATAACTCCAGTCAGATTGATGTTTGCGTTTACTTTGAGTACACATATTAACCCCCAGTATACTGAATGAAATTTGGAGTTGTGATGTAGAAGACTAGGACATTTCAAACAGTAGATGATATCCTGATTATCTTCGACACAATTAGTACTCTAGCTAATGCATTGAGTTATTAGGTCTTATGCCAACAGTTATTAGTTAGAAGCGTTGCACTTCTATGTTTAATGTCATATTTAACTCTAGTAGTATGCACACGTTTTAGTGTTATACTCGTAACACCATCTAACTCAGTAGTGATTATAGGTTATGACACAATGTAACCAGTAGATGAAATTCTATGGTTGATTTATTAGTGACATCGCTTAAACACAGCATATATATTGAATTGATTTTGGTTGAAGTTACTTGACAAGTTAAACGCCAGTAGAAAGTCGATAATGTTGTAATTATGAAAGAGAAAGGACAGCTAGTGTCTACATTTCGAGAAAAATTTAACCATGTAGACAAATTGATTTTGGTTTTTAAGCTATTTGACACATTTGATAAACCAACAAGTAGATATTTTGGTTTAATGAACAACTTTAAGATCCAGTTATGATTGATTTTTTTGGTTATATTGATATAACATATAACCAAGTAGAATTGATTTGGCTCGTATCCCTATCACAGATCCACATTTTACGGCAGTGGAGACACCAGTATTTATTTTGGTTTTCTCTGACATCTACATATTAACAGGTCCAGTAGTATTGATTTCGAGTTATCATTGACATGACACATTTAACCTAGTTAGAATGTGATCTTGGATTATGATATTTGTTAATAACAAGTTTAACAAGCATGCAGTTAAGAATGATAGCAATATCGCTTATATGAACAAATTTGAAAACATCAAGATATACTCATTGGTTAATATATGCAAACTCATTAACCAAGATAGGAGTAGATATTATGGTTATGAACTACTAAGTTTAACCCAACAACAATATCGAGCTATTATGGAGATTCGGAGTCATAAAATACGTTGACAACAATTAAACGCAGCCGTAGAAGTACTCATTTTATGGAGTATGGTATGCAATTTTACTAAGTGATCACCTTGAGTAAACTATTACCACAACAATGTAGCCTATTACATTTGGTTTGCGAATCTACATTTTAAATCCAGTAACATATTTGGTTATGCTCTACATTGACTCACATTTAACCAGTATGTATATGCATATTGGTTAATCTTTTTGAACTATCGCATTATATCCAGTAGATTGATTTGTAATTATTATGGAGACAACACTAGTTACAGACGAGTCCAGAACTGTATTTGCGGTTATTCCTTTGAATTTTCAGCTTTATAGCTACATACTATTAGATATCCCCCTGAATATTACTAAATATATGCCTACTCAGTTACAATAGCCATATGCAACAAAGTAGAAATCCAAAATTAAACCGGTAAACTATCAATTCTTACAAAATATCGCGTGAGTTATAATGAAAAATGAGGTCCTTCCATCCAGTGTACTTATACATAGGGATGACTACTAGTTTGTTATCCTTTTGCGCCCCGCTAATTCAAACATATTTCACAATCACCCTCTCTAGTAATTCTCTTGACCTTCTTAACTAATCTTATCGTGACCGTAATATGTTTTCACTTGACTATGAGTTAGTCATATGAGTGAGAGAAGTACACTCGAATAAAGTAGATCAACATGTAATGGTACGCTACTTTAACAATGGCGGTTATTCCTGCTCGAGTGATCACTTGAATGCCGTCATTTGAAAATTTGAGTGGCAAGAAAAATATATAAGAATAATGTTCATAGCCAGTCTACTAGATACTAATATTGACTTCTACAATTCTCTCGCTTGATCTTATTTGTTTGGGAATATGTAATTTATATGGGCAACTTTTGTTATCTACTCTTATCAGTTAAATTAGCTAATTTAGCTAAGTTGTGCTTTTCTACGCAATGTTATGCGTTACATTTAATATGAATAATAGACGAGAAGCTGCCTTTGGGTAATTGGACTATAGTCTGAAGTAATAGAGATCACACTATAGCATTTTTACATGCTAAGGTGATGCCAGACTAGAGAGAGTGTGTATTGAGAAAAACTCGATCTATAACTGTATTCTAAAATTGAGATAATTAATATGATTTTTGAAGCTTTCAGAATGCTTTTGTCTAATCTTTATTGCAAGAGTTCTTCGTTTTTTTAAACACTTTTCTTCCTATTCCAAGTTCCACTAACACATAGTCAGGGCACCAATCTTTTAGTAGTAGAAACAGCGATCTTTTGCAATAAGCGATTTACCAGTTTTGCTCGTTTTCTAAAGGGATGGATAGAGTATTACTTGTAGGCGAGAGCCTCCCCACCGGGAATGGAGGAACACGTTATCGGTAACGCCTTTCCAATACAATTTACAAGATTTGTTTCCTTGCATTGTGTAGGCCTACAAATTGTCGTCACATGTTGGGTGTCATCAAATTTTTAGACCTGATCCTCCCGATCCCTACTGAAGTTTCCGCCTTCCATTTCACAAATAACATATCCTGGGCCGTGGTGACCACTTTTCCCACAACTGCGGCCAAATTTACGACGATTTTATTTATATTACCCGACAGTACCAAAAAAGTTAAAAAAAAGCAATAAATTCCGGGATGCTAGATATCGTATGCAATTGCCATAGTATAGTGTCAAACTACCTGTTCGGATCTGTGTATGATGAAAATGTGGTTGCTCTAGTATAATTTTGACAGTTTAGCTAGCGTCAACACTTTATGGGTGTCGTGTCAGTGCTAAGCTGGATGGCCTCTACTAGTTAATCAAGTTCTGGTTTGACTTATGCTATACAGCTCGGTGTTCTGATCGCAATAATTTCTATACTATATAAAAAATTTCTCGCACGGATGCGGTGTGTGCAAAGGCGAAAGGAATACTCTCATGATTGAGGAGTAGAAAAGCTATTTTTGCCCGGTGCAAAGACGACCTTAATCATACAACCACTATGTGTCTGCATTGGAGAGGATAGCATAGTGCGCAGATAGAGGGCTGAGATCGTTGGATAGAACACAATATTTGTTATTTGATGGTTGGGATCTATGTACCGCTCAGTAGGAGAGGTATGCGTTAGTTAGCAAGGCTTGGACAAAACCTGATGGTGAAAAGGCCGACCATGGACCCAGAAGACGAGAGAGTATTTGGATTTGGGTGGTACAATTAGCCAGTCAGGACAGGCCAATTAGAAGCAGACTGAAACAATTCAAATTGCCGAGGCGAGAACTAAATGCCCACGAGTTGGTCTAAATGTTGACTGTATCCTACATGCGCCGAAAAACAGCGTGAAGGAACGACAGAAATATGACGATCTCTGTCAAAGTTGTAATGAGAGATGAGGTAGAGGCGAATCGAACCCTGTCCAGAGTGGATCGCCACGAAATGAAGAGCAGCTAAAAACCCGCCTAAATGACCAAGTCAGAAACTAAGAAAGTCCAGAATAAGTATCTTTATTGTTCCTACCTCCCATATCAAATCAGAAGTTGGAGCCGATTCGGGCTTTTGCTACCAGGTAGTTGGAAAGTATTTGTGGTAATCTGAAGACAGTTCTGTTCAGTCTCTATTAACTGATAAAATTAACCTGTGGCTGGAAAGGAGATCTATAGATGTTTCGAATCTGAGATATGAGAATGAAAATACACGAGAACTATGCACTTCCCTTGAATGCGGATTTTGAGCGGAATTGTGCAGTGTAGTTGTGATGATAGTTGTCTCGACTTGCCATTTCGTCTGAAATTATGTCAGAGGCTATGAACTTATCATATAAGTGTGGTCCTAAGGCCTGTCAGTCTACGAGGGGTGAGAACACATCTTCGTGGAAAGGAAATAAAGTAGAGTCGCACTCACGAACCGTCTCAAGTTTGGCAAAATATTAATTCCTTGTTATGTTTAGCATCTCTTATGATGAGAAACCTGCAATGGGCCAAACAGACGTAAGTGGGTTTAGTTAGTGATAATGGAGACCTGATGGCCTCAGTTGACTTCGCCCGAATCACCATACAGTTAAGCTTTAGCTGAGAGACTTCTGGTTGTGATGGAGCTACATTGGAGGGGGTGGATAAGGTACGGACACACCATCTAATATGACCCAAAAATAAGAATTCAAACCCCTGGCCTAACAGCATATTCCGATTCCACATTTCCTCCCTTACGAATTCATTTATAATTAGCGCGAGAGTATACACATGGGGGAGTACATTAGATTATTGTATAGATATTTCTAGTCACTATGTAGAGTGCAATACGACCTCTACAGGAAATTGCTTGTTTGAAAGCTGCGGACACTCCAATACGAGAAATTAACTATTCGTGCATGTGATGTTCTGGCTTGAGAAGTTTAGTAGGATGGGATATTTTATGCCTGAAGAGATTTGATGATCTCCTCACGACAGACCCCAATTGGATACAGTGATTCGACATCACCTTGTGGCGACTATATCTGAACAGCTCGAGTGGTCAGGAGAAGTCCATGCAGCCAATGATCTGCGGACTCTCTAGATCAGCTCAGAACAACAGACACAGCCCGGATCATAACTGGCACATACGTGCTCTGAAGACCTTTAGGCTCGGGCGACTATGCTTTATCATACCCTCGATCTGTTTTTGATTTGTTTTATTACTTAATATACGTACCGTATTCCATTCCTATTGTACTACATATACAATACGTTATATGCTGAGATAGCTACAGAATATTACAAGCTAGATTGTTTGTGCTTTCTCCAAAGAAGAAAAACCTACAAGGTAAAATATCGTTTTGAATGTATAGGACAATGATCGTTAAAGCGTCTTGGTCCAGTGAGTTTGATCGCCGGCACCAAGTTATATAGTAGAGGTTACTGATGTTAATAGTCGTAAAGTAAGGTAATAATGTCTCTTTAGCAATGATGTAGCAAGAGGTATGAGACGCAGGAAATATTCCACACTATATTATAGAAATACTTGGAGAATGCTAATTCAAGTCTTCTACTTCGTAGGAGCTTAATACATGACTAATATAATGTTATGTAAAAGTTACATGTCAAAATTTATATAATTCTTTTAAAAAAAGTGATAACAACAACTCGAATAGAGGGGTCATAGATGTTAAATCAATTGTATAAATTGTAGTTATAGGAATTAAAGAAGCTTGAGTAGAGATAGAGAGAATTGATTGAAAGAGAGATTAGAATGGAACTGTGAGCAGAGAGACGCAGATGATGAGAGAGAGAGAGAGGCTATCTACAGTTATGTCAAATAGAACTAATAGTCGTATGCTATGTTCAATACGTACAACTGTACCATTCATGATCAAACTCTGCGTCATCACACCATGTCTAATCACTATGTTGCACAATGAGTGGTGTAGATTTCCGTCCAGAGCTAGATCAAATATGTGGATGATTTCGCTAGCGAGCAAATACGTCGCGCCCAATATATTGGGGTTTGTGAAACCAGTCGTTAAAAAGATGGAAGCTGACGTCTGAATGGGGCCCGATAAACCTGAATCACCATCGTTAACGGTATATATCGTCGTTAATTGGTGATTGATGGGGCAGAATTCGTAAAGTGCCCTGGCAATAATGGAATGATCCACTAGGGGAAGTAAAAGGAGAGATGTAGTAACCAGATTTCTGAACGCTGTGAGACATGCCAGGTGTTGTGTGGAAATTAATTTAGAATATAATTATGGAGGCTACTCCGATTAACTCTACTCTTGCTTCAAACTTACAAGTAGGTCACTCATGCATTTAGCGCTTCCTTGAACACAATTGATTGAAATATTGTCTCATCTGCTTTAAGTACCCCGTTCAAACAACAATATTTATTCACAAGCAAACTATTCCTTGGGTCTCGTATGTTCAAGTCCCCTTTGAGTTCCGATAAAAAGCCCTGTAAACTTAAATTTCTGGTCAAGCTTGGATTTGCGAGAGCTTGGATTTTATGACGTGTACCTGTTGGAGGTCCCTGGTTTTATGGATTTAGTAAGTGGAGGTATATATTTTCATACCCGATGCTCCAAGGAATAAGTATGCTTTAATTGCCACCCCCCTCTCCTACATTTTTTATTCACCCAGTATAAGGTGATGCCTAATACTCAGGATCGCGTGCTTATCTCTGATTAAAGTCACGCTTGAACTTGCAGAGTGTTGTTTTACACTAATTATTTTAGCTACAGTATGGCAAAACTATGCATAGTTGAATTGGTCTCGGCAAGATGGATGGTGACAAACTTGTTAAACAAGACAAATCATGTAGTAAGCCGAAGTTAGAAAAAATACCAAAAAAACTTCACCAAAGAGGTAGATGAGGAAGGAGGAGGGTGTATTTAAAGTGGGGTGAGTCACTCGAAAAATTTGCAGTAGATAAATGATTAATTGTATGTAAGAATAAATTAGTCATTATCAATTACCCTGCTTCTGATTTGTATTGTAGAAAAGTTGTAATTATTACTATATGTTTTAGAGTGAGAGATAAGCACTTATTATATTATTATTATTAAGCAACACCTCTATATTGATCTGTTTAATAGCTAATTAGTGTAGTATGAGAGATCATCCTAACGAGAGGTTAGACAGAAACAAGATTGTAACTTATGGTGTGCATGTGCTGATATAACTTGAATTCTCTAAAAAGCTCGCTTCTCGCATTTTATCATCGCATTTGTCCATCCTTTACAATAAGAGTCTATAATCACAAATAATATATGACAAAGAAAGAGATTGTCTTTCGCGACCAGTATACACGCTGTACATTTAATAATGGTCCAAGTCTGAGAACGTATGTCTCAAATCAAAAGTAGCAGACGAACAATGACTAGGCAGAGCAAAAGGAATGTCGTTTTTCAGTTTTGATATTTGACAATCACAGTGAGAAATTCGCAGCAGTATGTGTTGAACTAGATTTAAAAACTGATCTGATTTACTGTAGACGACGTATTTTGACATAAACCAGCGGAGTGATTCCCACCATAAAAAATGTATATTATGCTTAATAAATTGTTTTATAGTTTATAGAATGTTAACCTTCTAGAGGTATTTTAGTAATTCATATATTGCCTTACATTCATAGTAAAAGAGAAGTCTATCATGGGCGCGATTCGAATTAGGTTATTAAAGCTAGCTTGTCGCCGAAATATCTAAGGAGATGACATATGCTTCTAAGATGTCAGATATAGACGGATAGTCAACCACACGCTCATGGGCCTCAGAGGAACTATGCCCCGGATCACATAGGAGTTTTGCCCCTTGGACAATATTTTTTCCGTTACAATTAATTAATTATCTATGGGAAATAGCAATTTTTCACTATCAAAGTTTTACCAAATTATTTATTATATCCAATGAATTGAAATTCTTTAGAAGATATATTTTTATCATGTGCAATAGTTTAATGAAATAAAAAATTTTTGAAAAACCTATGACATACACACGAGGTGGATATACCTAATAT